>JABMDO010001533.1:0-15227 GCA_014851415.1 Cnaphalocrocis medinalis
GTAGAAGGGGAGACTTCGATGATTTTCCGCTTTTTGTAGGTGCGTTTTCCTGGTAGTTTGGCTTTCTTTGGTTGGGCTTCCTCCTGTAAGAAAGAGTTTTGAGTTACTTATTTTTACTACGCTGGCTCTGTGATCCAAGGTCTTGGCCTTCGGGTCTATGCCAATGGGGGCTACTGCGTGTGGAAAATCCGTTAGATGGCGTACGTGTAGACTGGTCTGATTTTTATTTTTGTTATAGACGTCCGAAAAAGAGGTGGATGGATTGTGTGAAGAATGCCATAACTGAAAGGGTAGATTTTTGGCATAATTTTTCTTAATATGCTGACTAAACTGTCAACTTTCCATACATAAGTTATAATATTGTAGGTAGGTACTAAATGTTATCAACACCGGAAGTGTTACCAGCTTAGCGCAATACCATCTTTGAAAACTAAAATTATGGATGATTATATAAGTTTTTAATAATTTATTTACTTAAAAAATTACCAATTATATCAGCAAGTGTTTTTAGAAAAAAAAGGAGTATACTATGGTATAATCTGCGGCAAGAAAGTGTAGTTATGACCTTGTGTACAGAAGGTCATAGAAACCAATTTTAATAGAAAGTTTCTTTTTTACAAGTGCGCAAAATAACGGTGATAGCTATACTTTCGTGCCACCAGCTATACGATCATTTTATCGTTTTATTGCAGTAGCAACATTGTAGTAGATTTTTTGGTCTTGAATTCCAGTTTTGAGTATAATCACCGTATATTAATAATAATATTATAATATAATAATATTTCACTACATCACATACATTGATCTGACTCTGAGATAGGTAGCCCAAGCACCTGTGTTACAGATATCAGAACCAACAGTGGGATAACAAATATATACATATAATACTTTTCTTTTGTAAATACATACTTATATAACATAGAAAACACCCAGACCAATACAAACAAACATGTTCATGCACACAAATGTTTGTACTGTGCGGGGATCGAACCCGTAACCCTTGGCCCAGACGCAGCATTCACTACCACTGAACCAACCGGTCGTCATATATATCATATATATCTGCCGGCCCTATACATTGCGTATAGGGCAGGCAGATGATGATGGCTTACCTGCTTGGGCTTGGCGCCGATGTACCCGGCGCAGCGGCGCGCGCCGCACATGCAGCGCTTCTTGTCGATGCCCGCGCACTCCAGGTTGTAGTTGAACGTCAGCTCGCTGTTCTGTAACGTTACGAGTACACGCTACTTGTACAGATATTCCTTTTATATATGTGACTAGCGGCCGCCCGCGACTCCGTCCGCGTGGAAAAGTAACTTTTTACCCCCCTTTCAACCCCTTACAACCCCCTTTTCGCAATAAAAAGTAGCCTATGTCCTTTCTTAGGGTCTAGATTATCTGTATACCAAATTTCATTTAAATCCGTTGAGTAGTTTTGGCGTGAAAGAGTAGCAGACAGACAGACAGACAGAGTTACTTTCGCATTTATAATATTAGTATGGATAGGTCCTTACCTATCACATATTATATAAAAAGAATAGGGCCTTCACAATAAATTGACACAATAAAAAACACAAAATACGATAATAAAGACAATAAAAAAACAATTGTTTTTGCTTATATGCAGGGCGTCCTGCGGTCATGCCACGTGGAAAGAATGTACAGTGGCCTAAGACGCGGCTATAAAGGGAAGGACATATATATCCTATCAGACAGTCAAGCGGCTCTTAGGGCTCTTGACTCTGCTGAAATTGACTCCAAACTAACAGAGGAGGGAGCCCAGATACTGAACAGTCTGGGCTCCAAAAACAGAGTAACCCTACGTTGGGTACCAGAGGACACTCTGATATCGTAGGCAACGAGAAAGCCGACGAGCTAGCAAGGGAGGGAGCATCGTGCCCGGTACAATCCCCGGAACCAATACTAGGCATACCCAGGTGCACCACCAGACGCTTGCTAAAGGAGTGGTCGATCGAACAGAGCAAGGAGCACTGGCGGAGATCGACAGGTCAAGCACATGCTAAGGCCTTAATCACAGGATTCTCCAACAAGTTCTCGCTGGAGGCTATAATGCTATCTCGCGAACAGTTGAGGGATCCTCACAAGAACTATCATCAAGGTCAATGTAGACTGAACAAACACGGCTTCAGAACGGGCTGACCGTGTGAGTCTACATTCAGATTCTGCAAAAACAGAGGATGAGACACCCACATGCACATCCTCTGTCATTGCGATGCCCTCGGTGCACTTCAGAAGCCGAACCTGGGCAGCATACTACATGGCCCGGAGGATGTTAAGGCTATCGCTCCCAAGGCTATTACACGGTTTCATGATGACCGTGGGCCTAGGAGACGATCTCTAAAAGGGAGCGGAGGACACAATAGAATCTTATTGGTCGCAGTGTCCCCTCGATAAGAACGCTTCCGAACTTACAAATAATAAATAATAACAGTGGCCAGCACATCAAGTTACTACAATCTGTCAGATTTCCTCAGTTGATATTGACCCAAACACGTTGACATAAAGTGAAGGTTCGATTGAAGAAATTTGACAGATTGTAGTAACTTGATCTGCAGGCCACCGTACCTTTAATATTGTAGATGGAAAAATTTTACTGAGAAGAGACATCATCATTTAAATTCAAAACAATATTTTTTTATGTGATAGTTGGCAGACGAGCATGACGGGATTACTTGATGTAAAGCGATTACCGCTGCAACGTCCAGCAGAGTCACAAGCGCGCTGCTAAAGTGCTAACCTTTAACCCCATTTCCCCCTAATTGGGCCTCCGGTACCCTCACTTGGATTATCTACCTTATGTTGTGTTAGTTCGTAGTAGGTTGATACTTACAGCTGGTATGTCGTACAGCGCGAAGAGACCCACTCGCACGTCGCCCAGCACCGTCCACTTTTGAGTCTCGCAATTTGGATCACAACAGTGGTTCATAAACCTGTAACATTATTTTATTCTAAGATTTTTCTAAGCGCATTCGTTTCAACCCCCGACGCAAAAACGTCGGGGTATTATAAGTTGACGTGTCTGTATGTCCGTCTATGACATCGTAGCCTCCCGAACAAAATAACCGCATCTTAATTTAGTTTTTTTTTTTGTTTGAGAAATGAATAAAGGGGGAGTGTTCTTAGTTATGTTGGATAAAAACTCGATCCAAGATGGCCGCCGTCACAAAATATGGCTTGTATGTTTAACACAACTCCCACAATATGGGTATCATATCGAGGGGTGAAAGGCTATTTGTTTAAGCGACATTTTTGCAACTTTAGCAGGAGAGCGTTTTAAAGTTTTCGATTTCGGAAAAAAAAATCATAAAAATCTAAACTATTTGATATTTTTGCCTGCAAGTTTTACAAATCAGTTTAGTTTTAAAAGGCCCAAATTCTGGTTACATTCTTTACTTTATAATGATAATATCTTCGAAAAAAAAATGTCACTTAATACAAAATGCCCACTTGGTAGAGTAAGGCAAAATGATTGAACCGACACTTTATTCTGTTAACAGCTGCAAGCAAATTGATTTAAGTGTTTACTTGCACTGTATTTCAGAGTAAGGCTAAATGATTTAACAAACATTTTACTAATTGGATAGGGTAAATCTATTTGGTTTAAACTCCAAAATTAAATATATCAGGGTCAAATTAAAATAGCTTAAACAACAATTTGAAATAACTGCACTTGTATTAAATAGCATTTACTTCTATAACTTTATACAGAATGGTCAATGATACCATGAAATTAGTTCTTATTTTTAAGTTTAGATGTTAGTGGAGACGATGTTTTCTTTAAATCAAAAACAAAATTATGTGTTATTATTAAAAGTTTTCACAAATCTTCTTATCATGATATCACTTATCAGTTGTCACCGGCGGACACCTTTCACGGAGAGGGAGGAGACGTACGTAGACTCCTTCGCTGCCATCACGTGCTCGCTAAAGGCAGCGAAGTCCTTCCAGGCCTCATCACTCGCTAGTATAGCTCTCGCTATACTAGCCAGTAAGAGGTCTTGGCCGACCCTCGACACTAATGCATAGCGCTGCGGAGCTTACGACGCACACACCGTTAGGGTGTGTGACGCCATAGCAACCATACCCGGTTATTACTTGCACCATCCGGAAGGAGACACCGTGGCTCCGCTCCAGCCACCGGTCCAAGACCGGGGCGAGCGCGTCGAGCGTTCTCAGGCCGTACGAGGTGCTCAGACCATCGCCTCAGGAGCTTCCTTCCGCACGGCCTCCCGCTTGATGGGGCAGAAGACTCCCCTACTGCCCGCTACTTATATACGCCGGCGAGTACGACGAGAGAGAGGTCTCAGCGAGCAAACAGGCTGCACCGAAACTTACCATTCGGTAAGCTCGAGCGATCCGCTGCGCCTTCACCCGCTGAGGCCCCCGCAAGAAAGGAAGGTATTCCGATTTTGCTAGGGAATCCGATCAGAATGGCGCCCCATTTAGCGCCATTGATAGCAGGATGCCGGCTTAGAGCCTTTGGTGCCTGGATCCTGGTCCGCCCAGGTTCAGCAGCAGCCACAAAAGCGTGTCTACTACTACCCTACTACCTGAGCTACCCTGAGGAGTCGCGGGTCCAGGGTGAAGCCGAGATAACGCAACTCGCCTTGACCGGAACCTGGGGATCTCAGATAGCAATGTGCCTGACGGAGCGAAGCCTATTACCAGCCCGCGGAAACAGATCACCTCGGTCTTTTTTACGGCGAACCAGGCACCGCACCCTCTCTATGACTGAGTCCGCCGCGGCTTTTTCAAAGGTCTCCCCCAAGACGTGACAAGCAGATGACAGAGAGTTTCATCTGGTATGCAGATGATACCCATGTCCCAAAGGAGATGGCCGCGCAGGACCCAGTCATACCCGATGTTCCAGATTAGGGGCCCAAGGAGGAACCCCTGCGGAACACCGGTCTCTACGATGCGTCGCCGGGCGACGCCTGATTTGTCCACGTACATGACCTCAGGTTCATCGAGATAATTCTCAATGAGGATGGTCAAGTACTGAGGCACTCGAAAATAGCAGAGTGTCTCCAGTATTGTGCGTCGTAGGAGAGAGTTGTACCGCATTTTTTATGTCTAAGATACAGCAACAACTCCCTTCCCTCTTCAGCGGCCTCCTCCGTCTCTCTTTTCAAACGTTCAGGGCGTCAACCGTAGACTGGCCCGCCCTGAATCCATACTAAGCCTTAGAGGTTGAAGACCACGTCCTCTAGATCCGCGGTGAGGTTGGAAGCTACTTCTTTCCAGCAGCTTCCTCACCTCATCCAGGAGCCACTGGCATTGTCCTTGTCCGATTTGGGCAGCACCCAGCACGGGAAAGGAGAAGGCCTTCTCGTTAGCCCCTGTGCCCCTAGCGCCCTGCCCGACCCCAAGACTTATGTATCGCAGGTCGAACAGCGACCCGGCGTCGTCCACCCGCCAGTCAGCGGTGCACGCGGCTATGGACGGGGTGGCAAAAGTGATGTCCACCACCGATCCGCTATTCCGCTGCACCACGCATGGGTTAAGCTGCTATTTAGGGAGGGTGAGAACACTCGCCACCGCCCACTTCTGCAGGACGCGAGCCCCACTGATCCGTGGGTCCTGGTTCCCCACGCGACAGATTTTGCGTTGAGGGTCCCCGGCGAGAATTACTGAGCGGCCCAAAACCACGCCAGAACACTCAAGAATGCCTCACCGGGCAAGCTGACTGGCTGGGGAGAAGTACCCCTCCCCACGGCCAGGTCGTCCTATGAGACAGCCACATACCCTGACTTGTAAATCACGCCTTCAGCAATTATTCCAGGCACTGCGCATACATACATTCGTTATCACGGTTCGCGACAGACTTTTAAGCACTCGGTGCAAGAGGTGGGAAAAAGACGTCGGCGGCGAACAAAAAATGGTTTGATCCGTCGTGGCTAAATAGTACCATATTAATATTTCAATGTCTGAATGGACATAGATATCACACTTTTGAGGTTTGATAAGTGTTTCAAATAACTCAGCTTAAATGTGGGGTATGTTTGACCGGACACTTAACTAATTTCAAGAATGCGGATAAATTTCTGAAACGACATGCTAGTAAAATTTTGATAAGGACGATAATGATTTAAACGACATGGTATGATGAAAGTGGATAAAAAACAAAAAGGTTGAAACGCCTTGTCACATGTTTTTTTGAATAAAGCATAATGTTTTAAGCGACAGTTAAGATAACTTTTGGCGGAATTCAAAATGATTTAAGTCACAGTTTTAGCAAAAAGTAGTTACAGGAAAAAACGCTTTAACCGCCATTGAGTACTATTATTGTGATTGCAAAACATGTTTAAGCGGATTTTAGTTGCGTTTGTGTATGGTTCATATCCATGGTCTCTAAAAATGATACCGATTTTTTGGCGTTTCATACATCAATGTTCTAAAATGAGGCCAAAATTTTCATTGTTTGAAGCGCCAAAAAAGTCGTCTATTAATTATGAAACCCAGCTCAATCGACGCAGAAAAATTCGCTGATTCCGAATATGTATATAACTCATATCGCCCAAAGTGTCGCTTAAAAACAAATAGCCTTTCACCCCTCGATATAAAAGGGCTTGAGTAGCAGAATATATTTATTGTAACAAATTTCAAATTCAAGATGGCCACCGTCAGAAAAAGAGTGTCGGGGGTTTTTCAAATTTCCTTTGCGTATCGTCTTCTCTTATGCTGACTGTAAATAACGTACGACGTACGTGGCAAACAGAAATCCTACCTCGCAAGATTCCCCTTAGGTCCGGCGTCGATCATCCTCTCCTTGTCTAGAGTGAGAAAGTAGAAGTTTTCGTCTCGAATCTCGTGCTTCCTGTTCATTCTTCGTATGAACTCTTCATCATCGATTAGTTCACCCACGTATTCTATGACGAATTGACCTGCAAGGAATAGTTGCGTGTAAATTAAATGGGCACTATAGCATGTGGTATAATCTTTAGATACACAATTCCATAACACACAATAAACATTGCGTTTTAACTGTGGGAGAGCCACGCTTCGGCATGAATGGGCTGGATCGACCGGAGTAATACGACGGCCTCACAGATGACTGGCGTAAAGCAGCGCCTGGGTGCTGTGTTTCGTCGAGTGAGGCAATACGCGCGGAGGCCTAATTGGGGGAAAGGGGGTGTTAAGGTCGGCAGCGCACTTGTTGCGTACTTCTGGGTAGAAGAGTCACAGTAACTGCTGAAGGTTATGTTCGGCGTTTTCCTCTTGCGTGATTCGAATGCGGAACGAGGTGAAATGCCAAGCAGAGAACCAATGAGTTATCGACATAGCTGTGCACCGGATTAGTAAGCTGAAGTGGCAGTGGGCTGGCCATATCTGCCGCAAGAACTGACAACCGGTGGGAGTAAACGAGTTGCTTGAGGTGGAGACCGCGTCTTGGTATGCTATTTTTACGACCGGGTGGGTACCGTGCAAGTGGAATTAGAGCTAATCTCTATCTAGAAAAGGTAATATTCCCTTGCCGAACACACGCGTCGAATGCAATCGAAACTTGTAGAAAATTCGAGAAGGTTCGACAAACATCAAGAACTGTGTAGAAGACTCTCGAAGCCCTAGTTCTATGCCCCCGAACATTCTGAAAGGACATACTGGAATGTTCTGGAAGGAACGCGATTGCTTGACGCGATATAAAAGTGGGACGTGCGAGCCGGCGAGTCAGTTCTGATTTGGAAAGCGAAGAAGGGAGTTCCAATTCGGAAAGCGAAGCGGATTATTTACCTGCGAAGTATTTCGGAAGTTTTTAGTACGATTAAGTGTTTTAATTGTGTTTTTGCTATTCGTCGAACAAATTCAAATTATTAGACGACCCGTTTAGCGCATTGGTTTGAGCGCCGGATGAGACGTAGGGGTCGCGGGTTCGATTCCCGCACCGACCACAAATGTTGGTTGATGAAACAGATATTTGTGTTGGGTCTGGGTGTTTGTGGTTCCTTCGTAATTTCTGGTTTCCACAGCACAAGGGAAAACCTTAGTTTGGGACCAGGACAACGTATGTGATGTTGTCTCAATTTATTTATTTATTTAATTGTGTTTTTTTTATGTCATAGGTAGCAGACGAGCAGGCGGATCACCTGATGGTAAGCAATGCCGCCGCTCATGGACACCTGCAACACCAGTAGTTACAAGTGCGCTGCCAACCTTTTATCAACTCACTCGGCGAAACACAGCACAGGGCTGCTTCACGCCGGTTTTCTGTGAGGCAGTGAGTTTTTGTGACTTTAGCGTTTTCTTGAATTTTACGTACCCCGTACCCGCTACACTATAATGGCTAGTTGAAATGATGTCGTTAGTAGTAAACCTTACCGGCTTTGATGTCCTCCAGCGTCTTGAGCCCCCAGCCGCGGTGCGGCGTGCGGTAGGGCGTCATGCGCGGGTACTGGCGCTTCTCGAACGCGCGGTTGTTGCAGCGGTCGCCCGCCCGGCAGATCGGCCCGCATTCCGTTAGTAGCATTCTGGAACAAGAAGTAACATGTTATACCTCTAGGTCAGTGGTTCCTAATAGGGATGGTACGGAGCTTCGGTTCCGGTTCCGTTAAGTCGGAACTTCCGATTACTATTATACTTTCGGTTCCGACTCCGGCTCCGATATTTTTAAATCGGAGGTTTGAATCGGAGGTCGAGAGCATAGATAGCGGGCGAAGTGCGGCGGCGTGTGACCGACCGACTGTTATGATTCGATTGGAAATATGCCATATTGTTAATTTTTTATGTTAGGTACAACTAAAAATTTAAATAAAAAAATACTACATAATTGTTTTATTTGTCCTTAAATAATATTCTCACTCATGGCACCCTGCTTCCGATTCCGATTCCGACTCCGGTTCCGATTCCGATAAATCAGGGTTTCTCAAAGAGGGGGTACGCGTACCCTAGGGGTACGCCATTCGAGGGCAAGGGGTACGCGACAACAGTTTACGTAATGGCGGGCTTGATACTTGTAGATCGTTCTGCATCTCTCTCAGCTCTCCGACGAACTGAAAAGGTATTTTCCGGATATTGATAATGCTCAAGACGGCTGGATTCGTAACCCTTTTGCGGTCACGAACGAGAGCATAATATCTAGTTTGACTATCAAGCAACAGGAGTCATTAATAGAAATGTCCGCGGATAATGAGTTAGGCCCTAACTCATTAATTGCTCCCCCCCCCCCCCCTAACTGTTAGGGGTACGCTGTCACCTGGAAATTTTAACAGGGGTAGGTACGTGGTGCCAAAAGTTTGAGAAACCCTGCGATAAAACAAATTAAAAACTCCGATTCCGGCTTCGGTTCCCGGTTCCGATTCCGATAAAACAAATTAAAAACTCCGATTCCGGCTTCGGTTCCGATCCTTTTCGATGTCACTACCTATGTGAACAAGTATGGGAATTCTACTTACCCTTGCTAATTTAAAATAATTAAAACCAAACAAATTCGAACGAAAATATGTTTATTATGTAAGAAATTGCATGTTTAGGTATGTAACTAGTAAAATAATATATACCTAAATTACCGTACTATTATTTTGTTTGTTGCTATTTTGATATTATTTCGTGCCATTCCGTGTTACCCCCCTAGAATCTCCGTTTTACCCCTGCGGGGCTAATTACCCCCAGGTTAAGAACCACTGCTCTAAGTTATACATTCCAATAGTAGAGAACCGAATTACCAAATGGCAGCCAAGATTGGGACGACGTCCTGTGGGTAGACCTGCCCGTTGGTCTGACGATATTCTAATGGTCTTAATACATTTATTACATAATAAATATAGTGTGGAAACAATGGATGAGTGGCTGGTGACCATAGACAGTGGCGTGATAGAGAAGAGGCCTATACTCAACAGTGGGTGTATGTGGGCTGATATGATAATGATGATGATAAATAGTCAAGTCCACATTCCATCAAGTTTACACACATATTTCAATGGCGGCTACCACTTAGTATAGTATCAGCCTATATACTGTCTCACTGCAGGGCAAAGCCCCGTTGGTCTAGTGGGTTTAAGTACCGAGCCGTGATCTGGAGGGTCCCGGGTTCGAATCCGGGTCGAGCAAAAGTATGTTTCGTATTTTTCGAACATAGCTGGGGTTTGAGATCATCAATCCGCATTAGGCAAGCGTGGTGATTAAGCCTAATCCCTTCATAGTAGCGATGACTTGATTTCTATGATGGAGGGGGCTACCACGTGTGGAAAATGCGTTAGATGGCGTAAGTGTATACTGAGCTCCACATATACAGTATATTTACCTATTCAGACAGTGTGAGTACGGCCCGCACGGGTCGGCGTCGGCCGCGCTGCACTCGCACTGCGTGAGGGAGCTCTCCTCTATGTCGGCGCGGCGGCCCACCAGCGACCCGCAGGGCTTGTTCACTTTCAATTTGACGTAGTGCGGAGGTAGTAATGAAGATGCGATGTCTTGCGATTCTTCCTCGTTGGGTTTTGCGTCTGGAAATAAATGTTAAAGGTTAAATCTGACCGAATGGCGCATTCGGTAGTGACCCTGTCTCACACCATATACAAGACCTAAACCCTATACAAACATTCGTGTCAGGAGTGGGGTCACCGGTTCTAATCTACATAACATTAAACTGTTTTCGAAAAGATCACATCGTTTCCATACTATTTATAAAGAGATAACTTTTATAGACAACGAAGCGGCTTATAGGTAAACCGAAAACACGAAACGCTTGCGCTATGTAATTGAGCACAGCGCCATCTATTGGTTAATTTCTGAATTACGTTCCCCAAGCGAAGTGAGGCCGGGCCACTAGTAAATAATACATTTCAACTGCAGTTTGTTATTGTTCGAAAGTTGATCCACTTCCTAGGAAATTTATCAACTAATTGATCAACTTATGTACTTACAGTTTAAGTTAACAAAATTTAAATCGAAAATAACATTTTATATGACAATTACTATACCTTTAACACTCCAAGTGTACCAGTTAACATACATGTAAATATGTTGGCTCGTATTATAGCGGCCCTTATAATCATTTTGTTAACGTAGCATTTAGCATAGCATTCAAAGTGTAGGGAGACCGTGTCCCCTGCACCAAGCGAAATTATAGATGTTAAAAAAATAAACTGACACGTAACGTAGTGTCGCCAAAGATGGCCCAGCTCCCAAGATAGCCCACTTAAAAAAAAATACAGTTATGATTATTCGAATCATTTGAAATTGCGCTGGTTTATGCTACTAGTGCCACAGACAATATTGCAAGCGTGTTTCACTCGCGCGCGTCGCCTTTTTGAAGATAGACCACAGTTCATTTGGTCATGTTAAGACGATACATGTTTTATAACCTCCTTTATGTGAATATATTTGAAAATTAGTAAATTTAGAGCAAATTTGTTTAAAATAAAAGGTATCAATTCATAGTTTGAACTATTTACTGTCGAACTATAGGTAGGTTCTATTATTTTATTACCGTTTTTGTATTTTTACTGGATTATATTTATCCGGGGTGTAATTTCCTATCATGGCCCATAGTATAATACCCTAACATAGCCATAGGTCTAGATTGCAATTAAAGTTGTGATTATGCTGTTAAGTTAATTCTCTTTTGATTGGGTTACTTTACAGATTATTTTTTGTTAGGAGGATACTCCATTTATGATAGTAGCGTAACTAGTATAGTTTTTATATGATTGATATCAAAGTGAATTTTCAGTATTCCTAAGATAGCCCAACTGGAAATTAAACTTTTTTGAAAAAAGAACTAATATGTTTTTATTTTTGGTAAGTTACTTTCAGAGTTTATTTCTACGTAAAATTTGACTTCACTTAGTCATTTGTTTTTATTTTATAGTTGGTTTTTAGTTTGATAGACTTAAGATAGCCCACATTTAAATTTCTCGTTGATTTTATGCCTTTTTATGAATAATGTTATGAGAAGGATGTTTTTTTGGTTTGTATTTTTATTTTAAAATGTTGAAGTGCTTGTAATATTTAAATTTCCATTAATATTTTTCGGGCCTTCTTAAGCGACCAGCTTCCTAAGATAGCCCATTAACAAGTTTTGAAAAAATGTTTAAAATTGCATTAAAATGATTAAAACTGTACTACTTTTTTTGATTTATCGTTTCTCAAATAAATATATTACAACTTTAATTACGTATTTTCATTATTTTACTTATCTGTAATATTTTATAAATTTTTGAAATTAAGTGGGCCTTCCTTGGCGCCTGTACCTTATTTCTTGAATCGGACTGAGATTTGGTAGTTTTTATGGTAATGTGTTCTTGTAAATTTTATCATTATCTTATTTTAGAAGTTCCCCTAAACTCTTTGACCCTAAACTACGAGTATTATGACTTTATAAGGTTAACTCTAGAACTTACTTTTCATGATCTCGCAAGCTCTTTGCGCGTGTTCCATAGCCGTGGTGAAGGCAGCGTCTATTTTGGATTTCTGGCTGGATATGTTTCCGGAATCGCCTGTAAACAATATTTATGTTTAGATGGGGTAAGGAAATGTATCCTTTGCAAGTAAAAAACCATTTTATTTTAGCCTCTATTGTCCCACTGCCGCGGCTGAATGCGAAACTGGAATTCAAGACCAAAAAATCTACTACACTGTGCTACTACAATAAAATGATCGTACCATAGACCCCTTTTTTCTAAAAACACTCGCTGATGTAATTTATTTATTGGTAATTGTGATTCTATAATTATTAGAAAAAATAATTTTATTAACTTTTTTTCATTTAAATACAAGACACATTAATAAAAACTTAACCATCCGTAATTTTAGTTTACAAAGATGGTATTGCGCTTGTAATACTTCAGGTGATAATAACATGTATGGAAACTTGACAGTTTAGTCTGCATAATAAGAAAAATAATGCCAAAAGGTTGGCGAAACCTGGAAACGCCACTTGAAAATGACATACATATGTGACATTAGCAGATTTGACAGTGACGTATCTGTCGTAGATTTTTGGTCTTGAATTCCAGTTTGGCGTATAATTACTCGCCACTCGACTAAAATACTGGCCTAATGCGAACTAGGCTTTAGTGAGTAAGTATAACTTACCCTCCTGGAAGGGGAACACCCGCCCCCTATTGACCCAGTAGTGGTCGTACTGGCCGAAGAATCGCACGACGAACTCCCCGGGGGAATGCTTCACAGCCAATATGTTCTCCGGGATCTCGCAAGGGTGTAGTATTATACCCGGCCACCATCTATAAACAAAATTTAAATTTATTATATTTATAACTATTATTATTACTAGCTTTTGCCCGCGGCTTCGCTTGCGTTACATTCGGGGTAGCACGGAGGGGCAAAAAGTAGCCTATGTTACTCTCCATCCCTTCAACTATCTCCATTTAAATCACGTCAATTCGTCGCTCCGTTTTGCCGTGAAAGAAAGACAAACATACAGACAGACAGACAGTATTAGTATGGGTTGACGAGTGTTCTCAGCTAGATTATATGGCCGCCACCACAAAATGATACATTTCATATTTTCACTTGATTCCCGTAGGTATCAAATGAAAGGGCTTGAGTAGTAGATTGTATTTAAGATTTGAGACAGATAGCTGGTGTGAGCTTGGGAGTTTCAAGGCCTATCGACAGTCAACTATTGCTAGACAACTCTAAAATTTTTATAGTCCCATTACCAGATAGCTGGCTAGAATGCATACATTATGACATGACAACTTGTCGGGGGTTTTATAAATTTTGTTTTTATGATTGAGGATATAATCTACATCTATACTATTTATAAAGAGATAACTTCTATAGACAACGACAAGGCTTATAGGTAAACCGAAAACACGAAACGCTTGCGCGATGTAATTTAGCACAGCGCCATCTATTGGTTCATTTCTGAATTACGGTCCCGAAGCGAAGTGAGGGCGGGCCACTAGTACTTATATAAAATTCGTACCTGTAATGTCCAAGTTTGACCCAGACCATCTCGCCGTAGAGCGGCAAGCGGCCGGTTTCGCAATCTTCACACATGTAGCCACCTACAAATAATGGTATATTTAGTAATTATATTTCAATAACTATCTACACATTTGTGACAAAATATGTGACGTCACGCTAAGGAGGGGTCCTTAGTGTGACGTCACATATTTTGCAATTTCGCATTTTTAAATGATGTTATTTTTATGTTACTACATAAATAAATATACACCTCGTTAGTCTACTGGTTTAAGTACCCGGTCGAGCAAAAAGTATGTTTCGAATTTTTCGAACATAGCTCGGATTTGAGATCACCAATCTGCATTAGGCAAGCGTGGTGATTAATCTCAACATAGAAGCGAAGACTTGATTTCTATTATTTGTCCTGTAGTGGGACAGCATATAGGCTGATACTTTATAATTTTAAAATTACTTCTATGAATGAATATTTTTTACAATGAAATTAAGATCAAATCGAACATTTAGACATCAATCCAATCCACAAATCAACTAATCTATATTCATTAAAAATGGACGTCACAAAACTTATTTGTTTTTTTGTTAATGGCTTGTATTGTGTTCACGACATTTAATTTTGCGCAACTCCGTCCGCGTGGAAAAGTAACTTTTACCCCCCTTTCAACCCCTTACAACCCCTTTTCGCAATACAAAAGTGCCTTGTGCCTTTCTCAGGGTCTAGATTATCTGTTATACCAAATTTCATTTAAATCCGTTGAGTAGTTTTGGCGTGAAGAGTAGCAGACCGACAGACAGACAGACAGAGTTACTTTCGCATTTATAATATTAGTATGGATTAAAATGTTCTTACCTATGGAATTGCAAGTTCGTCTAACATTTCTAATTGTCATAACTTTTCTAGTCACCAACATATCTGAGATGTATCCAAGCCCAGAGTGGTTGAAAAACATGACAATGTCTGGAGAGACCCGTAAAGGAATTCTGAAATAAAAAAAATACTGATATAAGTCCAAGGTACCGCGGAGGATGAAACTGATAATGATTGCGTGGACCGTTCCACTCAACAAAATTTTACAAAATTTTCTTCGGAACGTGATAATAATTTTTCTTTAGCGTAATATAGTACTAACCCGATTAGTGTCTACTCCCAACACTTGCTCATGTAGGTTGGAGTCTTGTCAAGACGAGGAGGAGGCCTGCTGCACTGCCAGCGTGAGTTGCCACGAGGCCCCAGACTGCAGAGCAAGTGAGGATTTTCTTCCAAGGTGTTCTAAGCTTCTGCAAAGTAAGTAGGTATCCCCACAACATCTCACAAAATCTCA
>JABMDO010001534.1:0-12036 GCA_014851415.1 Cnaphalocrocis medinalis
GCGTGGAAAAGTAACTTTTACCCCCCTTTCAACCCCTTACAACCCCTTTTCGCAATACAAAAGTGCCTTGTGCCTTTCTCAGGGTCTAGATTATCTGTTATACCAAATTTCATTTAAATCCGTTGAGTAGTTTTGGCGTGAAGAGTAGCAGACCGACAGACAGACAGACAGAGTTACTTTCGCATTTATAATATTAGTATGGATTAAAATGTTCTTACCTATGGAATTGCAAGTTCGTCTAACATTTCTAATTGTCATAACTTTTCTAGTCACCAACATATCTGAGATGTATCCAAGCCCAGAGTGGTTAAAAACATGACAATGTCTGGAGAGACCCGTAAAGGAATTCTGAAATAAAAAAAATACTGATATAAGTCCAAGGTACCGCGGAGGATGAAACTGATAATGATTGCGTGGACCGTTCCACTCAACAAAATTTACAAAATTTTCTTCGGAACGTGATAATAATTTTCTTTAGCGTAATATAGTACTAACCCGATTAGTGTCTACTCCCAACACTTTGCTCATGTAGGTTGGAGTCTGGTGTCAAGACGAGGAGGAGGCCTGCTGCACTGCCAGCGTGAGTTGCCACGAGGCCCCAGACTGCAGAGCAAGTGAGGATTTTCTTCCAAGGTGTTCTAAGCTTCTGCAAAGTAAGTAGGTATCCACACAACATCTCACAAATCTCATACATTGACCTGACTCCGTGCTAAGTAGCTTAAGCACTATGTTACAGACCTCACAAAATATATAATACTTACGAGTAAGTACATATATCGCACTCTTAATAAGATAACGACCTAACTCAAAATTTCGGAAAAATGAGTTTTGGTGAAAAATCGACCTTATAGACCAAGGGCCACAGCATACTTCTTTAAAAATCAACTTTATTCTGTAAATAATAACGTATAAAATACATGAGTCACTATCTTTCCCGCCCCGCACACTTCGTTCGTTCATCGAATATCGACCAATTCAGTTTTGGGGCGGCGGTTTCGCGCGAGGTTTGTGTCAAACGCCGGCAGATTTGGAGATGCGTCAGTGTTTTACTAAACAAATCGGTAAGTTTGTTAAATATTTATCATTATAATATTGACTGATTTTGGAATAGGTCTTTGTTTCAGTAACTTTCTCTCAGTTGATACAGGCTCAACTTGAATTGAGTCTTTATTTTATTGAAATGTACTGTAGGATCAATGACAAATTATTACTTAGGTCTGTGTTTTATTTGAAATCGTTCACGAAATATAACTCAAATCAAATTTGGTCTCTGTATTGTTAAAAAATTACGAAAATGTTTTGTAATGTTTGAATTTAGGTCTTTGTTTCATAAAAAAACTGAATAAATCGAAGTTACAATTAAAAATAGGTCTTCGTTGTATTGAATATAAGGTTGGAATGTTTACTTTAAGTCACTGTGTTGTTTAAGTTTATTCTTTCGTATCTCAGCTTTTCGCTGGAATTTTAAATTTACGCTAATACTATCGTACGGATTTCAAGGACATGGCCTTGAAATCGCGTGGTTTCATGTCAAGATCTGAACGTGTAGGTATACCTCGCCTGCGTCCGTTCGTATAAAGTTGGAATAATGTTAGATAATTAATATAACCATGCAAAAGTGCCCATTTACGTTGATTTGCTTACTGTGCGTATCACCGCATACGCGTGATGCGTGAGTGTTATTGAAAATATGGTGGCTAAATAAACACCCATGGCTGTATTCCTTAAATTAAATAGTCAAGTTCTATTATTTACGTTTTAAACGATCTATTACTTAAACTGACAAGTCTATAATGCTAATTATAAACTTAGTAATTTAATTTAAACTAACATTTACTAATACTTAATTTTTTTTTCCTTTTTTCAGATAACAGACATAATGGAGAACCAGCAAATAAAAACAATATTCTAAAATATAAATAATAAAGCTGTTACTGTAAAAGCTCGAAGTACGGTAAATCATAAGATTTACTTGTAAAGTCTTAGGATTTGCCGACATGAGTTGGTCAATAACACACATCAAAAGTGTCTAGGGATCAAGTACGTTTAAGAGTATTGCTGCTATTATGGTTAATTTTACTAACTTTTTTGTATCGCTAATAATGCTGTTTAGTGAGTTTTAACATTAAAATAAGAAACATTGTTTAAAATTCGTTAATAAGAAGAAAATCGATTGTCAATGTGAATTTGTATAAAACAGTAAGCGGTTTGACAATATCATTACAATATCTGCATCAGAACCGATCCAATTTACATTATTATGGAAAGACGACATCATTTAACCTGAGAAGAGATGATGCGAGCCGTCGGAATGTTGGAAGTTGGTTCCAGGCAACGTGCTGTGGCTTTCGCTTTTAACACTACACAGAGCGTCATAAGTCGCCTCTAGAGGCGCTATTGCATGACGGGCATACCGGGCAGCGTGGTCGGGCGACATTAAGGGCGGTCTCGCATCACGACTCGGAAACAGGACCGGTATATCCAAAATACTGCTCAACGGTATCGTATCATGACCGCCGTGATGTTGTTTACGAGGCGCCACAGCTCCTCAGGTTTGCTAATAAGCGATCAAACAATCCTAAATCGTTTACGAGAAGTGGGTCTGCGATTCCGAAGACCGCTGAGAGGTCCATCTATTGCACCCTACAATCGCAGGACCCGTTTACGATGCGCTCGCGAACACACAAACTGGGAGGAAGAAGACTGGCGCTTCGGTATGAGACCGGATAAAAGACGTACTCGAGTTTGGAGAACATTTGGACGTAAAGAACGTTTGAGATATTGTCAGGAAGTTCATCCATATAAACAATGTGGGGGAACAATAACGATATGGGCCGGTATTTGGCTCGGCGGAAGAACCGATCTCATTTGGATCAGGGGTAACCTCAATGCTCAAGTTTACGCAAAAAGGATTGTATCAGATGTAATCAACCCTTTGCGAGGCCACTTGGGTGATTGAAAAGAATGCATGACAACGCACTTCCACACACGGCTAGAGTCGTAACACGCATTCTTGCCAAAGCTCGTATCAACGTTCTGCCGTGGCCTGCACAATCACCAGACTTCAACCCAATTGGGCACGCATGGGATATGCTTCGAAAAAGAGCTCTGCCGAGTATGCATACCGTACATATTCCACAACATCATTTTATTTTATTTTAGAGGTATATTTAAAAAAAGGTACATTTCCCCTTTTTTTACAACTGATTGGGATACTGCCATAGGTGAAGAATTACATTCCGATATGTTTATAAGAGACGCGACGCTTGGTATGACCATACTAGGAGACTCTGAGATTGTATCTAAATCTTGCCTACTTCTGGTTGAGCCTCATGCTGATCAGGTGCAGAGGTAGACAGTGATAGCGCATGGTCCGGTGAATTAAAATCTTTATACGAAGATGGAATAACAGTAACTTCTGAGCTATTGAGTATAACCGGGTTATAATAATTTATTAAAGATAATGAAGAAAAATAATTACAGATAAAAAGTAGTTACCATTTAAATATTAACTTAGTTCTCCTTTTGCAGCACCTTCTTTTCTGACCCAAAGGTTGACTAGTAGAGAATGCCTCTTGGCATTAAGTTCGCCTATTGTTTACTTACTTTCTTTTTGGTACAGTTAATATCGCAAAATATCTTTATTTTATTTTTGTTTGGTTTGCTACCTGTTTATTAGCTCATTATTTATAGTATAGTATCGATACCTAAAAATAATGTCCGGGTTCTTAATCGAATATGACACTTGCAATATTTTTCTCTTTTTAAGCCCTAAGACTAGTACAAATATGCCTACCTTGTGGTGCAATTAAGGGGATATTAGAACAATATTAATTGTTAGGATAATTAGCAGCGCACTTGTGACACCACTGGTGTTGCAGGTGATCCATCGGCTCGTATGCCACCTATATCATAAAAAACTATTGTTGTTGCACGATAGTGCGTTTTTATAAAGATTTATTTTAGATTTTAATACATTTTAGAGCTACATTTTAAGAAATAAATACTTAGTTCAGACTCTTAAAAGATACAACTTATTGAGAGTAAATTTAACATTATAACTATTACTTGAATCAACACCTATGCTAATTTGTACTTTTCTTTTTTACGTGAACGTTTTCTAATAAAACATTTTAAACAATGCTGTTGTTTTTCTAATTAAGTTAAAAGTACCTACACTTATTTCCGAATTGAGTCATATATTTGTATCAAAAACTTAATAAAACAGTGACCTAAGTAAAAGATGGTTAGAATATTTTGTCAATGTTTCAGTAAAATATTGACCCATTTTTAATTACGTCACAAATTTACTATTTGGATTTCATAAAATAACGACGCATCTCAAAATAGATTTTTCAAAAATGTTTTTTTATTATTATGTGTATAAAATTCATTATTTTTTTTGTTAAATCTAAAAGAATATATTCACAGGCTTAAAACCATAATTTTACTTTCTTCTTACTCATCTTAGTTCAAATTTTATAGCAATTTAATGTTTATGCTCTAAAAATACAAATCGTTTTTTGCCATTTACCAAAACTTAGCAATTTTGAATTGAGTCATTATCTTATTAAGAGTGCGATATAAACCACAGACACAGGACAAACACAAGTAATTATCAGACGAATAATTGTCCAGGTGGATATCGTAACCCACGACCTTGGCGTATGAATGAAGCAGGGTCACTACCAAATGCGCCATCCTGCCAGTCATCAGTCAGATATGCATCTTCTAAAGGCCTAGGTATCTTTAAAAGTAGACGCACTTTATTTAAATTACTAGTGGCCGCCTGCAACTTTGTTTGCGTGAACTTAAGACTCTGACTTAAAGATGATTATTTAATAGACAATTAAAAAAAAAAATACTTATTATAAATGTTCGCTTATAGGTTAATAGATTTTAAGGCGGCTTCATTGATATTTTATACGAACTGCTAAGGAATGGAACACACTGCCGGCTTCTGTATTTCCAGAGAGCTACAATTTGAGTGTCTTTAAGTCGAGAGTGAATAGGCTTCTTCTGGAAAGCACGCTACATCTTAGACCTCATTGTCACTCTCCATCAGGTGAGATGAGATCAGATACATAAATTTAAATCTCAAGTTAAATCTTATTTGATGGCAAATGCCTATTATACAGTTGAAGAATACCTAAATGACAAGAATTTGTGGAAATGATAAACTGTTCACCTACAACAGTGTTATGTATTATGAAATTTAAATTTTATTTAATTCATAAAAAAAACGATAGCAAATTTGAAAAGATTAAGTTTAACTGAGTTTCTTGCTGATTCTTCTCGGTAAAAATTGACTTTCCGAATCAGCAGTAGATTATAAAATTTCACATTCATAAATGTTCTGCAAAGGACTTAAATTGAATAAAGAGATTTTAATTTGATTTGATCCACCGATCATCACTTCCACATTTATTGTCTTCAATTTTAATTCTTATTTCATTTACCTTAGAACTCATATCTCCACACTCTTGACAGATGTACATCAGTTCCTCAGTTGAGATGGTGGGATGGTCCTGAGGGTAGGCAGCTCCAAGCCGCGAGAACAGCCCGAAGCAGACCAGGCTGAGCACTCCACATAGCCAGAAGATGGAGGCCAGCCTAAAGCTGGTATGCCAGCGAGAAGAACCGGAGATTTGGAAGATGAGCACGGTACCAAGTTGAGAACCTTTAAAAAAAATAAGTGATTAACGTCGTAAGGCCCGTAAAACCTTTTAAAAGGCATAAAACAATTGATTTTCCGTTGGGTCTGCTGTCTGAACGTTACGACGTTAAAGTATTTTGCTTATAGTTAGTAACACAGACTGTCTTTACCTGTAAAACGTATGAACTATTTATTTTAGATAATGTAAGATTTACATGTAATTAAACATATACGTTAATACATAAGACATACTAAAAAATAAATCGACCTAAAGCGATTCTACCAACCGGAATCGGGAAAGTTGATTCTGATGAGAAGATCCGGCTAGAAACTCGCCAGTTACTCTTTTTAATCGCCAATTTTTTTATTATAAGGTTTTATGGTCCTCGTACAACCCAATATTAACCCTCGTACCGTCCAATACACAAACGATAAAATAAAGCTAAAAATAATAAGTCGTAGTTTTCTTATTTTTCCTATGAATAATTCTAAAGACCTAACTGCATTTAAAGTTATTAAAAAGTGTATCCAGCTCCCTAGCCACACCGTTGCAAAAATTTTAATCTATCAGGATATTTACATTAAAATGCAGAAAATATTATCTCTGCGGAGATTCCTTCAAAATCAGTCCTCAAACTAAACTTGGCAAAACAAAAATTCGGCTAAGTGCCAGTCGAACTCACGCACCAATCGGGGGTTCCCACAGTCGATCACACTTACAAAAGTATAACAGCAAAAAAAAACACGGACTGTTAAACATGATGCTGGAAAAAGTTGGAAACACTCACCTGTCAATAATGTTTATTTTTTGGTATAGCAATTCTTTGCAATTATATTCTTAAGTAAATATTGCCTTAAAAAAATCTTCGGAGGGTTCGGGTGGACTCGAACCCTCCGAAGATATTTACTTAAGAATAAATCACCTGTCATGATTTGAGTTTGACTCGTTTGTTTTTTTTTTTTAATTTAATTATTTGTGTTTTAATGAAGGCTTTTTATACTTTCCTTTCTAAAAATAAAAAAACCATTAATTGCTATTTTTTTCTGTACTTAAAGCAAAATAAACCACACAAAAAACTCCTTAATTGCATTTTTTCATAATTCATAATAATAATAAATAGTACTTGCATAATGATTGCACCCGTATGTCGCTAGTAGAAAACACAAACAAAATTGAAGGCGACAGTAATGGCTAGAACTACCAAAATGGATTTACCATTGCGTTGTAAGCAATCAGTGAAAAACTGAGTTTGATAAATTTAGTCTAGTACCACACCAGTACTACCATTGAACCCGCAACTATATGACCGTCACAAATCATTGAATGGAGGTTTTCATAACGAATTCCTTCTAGTTTTTAGGGTTCCGTATCACAAAAGGAAAAAGTGGACCATTTTGTGCTTCAAGACAGACAGACATCAAGGCCCTTCATTTCGAGGACACGTGAAGTATTCATGTGCACAACCCTTAAATTGTGCTAAAATCTAACTTTCATATGTGTAGATCAGACCTACTATGTACAGTCATTATTTAGAATAAATAAATTAAGTCATATAACATCTCACATTAACCTGACTCCGTACTAAGTAGTTTAATCACTTGGATCACAATATCTGACTATAGAAGAATTACAAATAACATACATAAAGATATGTAAAAAAGGGTCTCATTAAGAGTCGGCAACGCGTCTGCACTTCTACTGGTGTAAGTAATTCATGGGCGGCGGTGATAATTTACCATCAGGTGACCAACTTGCCCGTTTGCCTCTCTATCTCGTCAACCTCTATTGGATGTTTTCTATGTATTATAAGTATGTATTTACAAAAGAAAGTATTATACGTATACATTTGTAATTCCACTGTTGGTTCTGATATCTGTAACACAGGTGCTTGAGCTACCTATCTCAGAGTCAGACCAACGTATGTGATGTAGTGAAATATTATTATTAATATAATCCCCACCTTTGAGTTCATAGTCGATTTTAAATTGAGACAACATCACATACATATTTTTGAATTTTCGCTTTGTCCGAACAAAGCTACTCGTTTTGCAAGTCACGTCGCGTCGTCTCGTAAGTCGCATGATTCAAAATTTTCCCTATTTTTGAAATCACTCGCTTCGGGTATTGCCAAGCTTGTCAAAGTATAGTTTTTAACGTGCGTCCACTCGCTTCACGGAAACGAGTGGTTTACCACTCGTTGCAAATCGCTCGTTTTCGAATGATTCAAAAAGCGTAGATATGTCCAAAATCATGCGAGTCACACATTTTGTAGTGAGACGACAATTCAAAAATATGTCTCCTGGTCCCAAACTTAGGTTTTCCCTTGTTGTTGTGTTGTATGTTTTACTAGTTATTGATTGCAAATATATAACTACCACTGTACACAAAGGTACTGAGTCGGCCTCTCTCGCAGGGTGGTGCCCATTTCCCCAGCTAGTATGGATGCAGGGGTAGAAGGCCGCTTGTGTGCCTCCTGTGATCAGGCGGCAGGCACACCTCCCCATCCACCCAGTCTGAAAAATATGCCTTTAGGGACTTTGCTGTTGTTTCACGGTCTCGTTTTCTGGGTCTTCAACTATCTTTATTAAATCAATTTTTACCCTTTTTCCAGTTGATCAGCGATAAGCGTAGCCATAATATATAAATTCTTTTTTTTTTTATAAATTCACACAACATCTCATACATTGACCTGACTCCGAACAAGCTTATGCACTTGTGTTACAGATATCAGACAAGAGGATCACAATATAATACTTAAATACATAATAATATATAACACCAGACACTGAACAACACAAGTGTTCATCACACGAATGTTTGTCCAGGGTGGGGATCGAACCACGACCTTGGCGTATGAGGCAGGGTCACTACCATTACGCCCAACCGGCCAGTCAAATATTTTTAGGGTTCCGTAGACTACCAGGAACCCTATGGTTTCGTCATATCTGTCCATCTGTCTGTCCTGGCTCGTTTTCTATACGTCTCAGTGAAATCTTGAAATTCTCGGGCGACTTTTCTTTCGGGCGAGTTGTCCCATAAACCACAGGTGACCCGGCTGCTTATTTATCGGCCTAGTACTCATCATCATTATAGTAGTAGTAGTAGTAGTGATGCATGAGTCGTCGCTCGCTCTGGCGAAAACAAAAAAAAAACTTTTTTTTTTGTTTTTAACCCATCAGTCTGTCTCCACTAGGAAAGAAGCCGTATATTACCTCTAGTATAGGTAAACAAAACACTTACAAATAGTGCAATCCAAGGAACCATCAAAGAAGTGAGACCATTGATGAATAATGCCACCATGATCGGCTTCTTGCCCCCATACTTCTGTGATATAATGCCCATTGGATCATGCACGTGGTAGAACCAACTAAGAAAGAAACAAGATCATATCTGGGTTACTCTATGCCATTGGTATGTCTGAAAAAGATTTCAAAATTGTAAAGGTCAAAGTCAAAAATTTTAAAATCTTTTAAAAAAAATAAATAATAAAGAATGTGTTTCAATATAGCCATCTAAAACGGTATTCTAGTACCTATTACACATGCAATATGATAGCATGAAAGATTTAATGAAATCGCGAAAAAAGTTAAAAGGATTCTTTTGTTGGCAAAACATACTCGACTGAATCTTTTGAAACCAAGGTTATGAAAATATAATTGAAATATTATAGTTTTCTTTGTCATTTTACTGCTGAATACAAAGAAAATGAACTTAATTTTTCAAGTCACAATATGAAAACCATCATAGTATTTGGTCAAAATTTGTTTAAGTAAATGCAGAAATTTCCCGCAAAACCTATATAAATATTTGTACCTACTCACTAGTGGGTTGGTATTCTATATGTAAACTATCGTTATATATGTATGTAATATGTATTAATTATACTATGATTTGGTGATTGTAAAATTTGCTTGAAAAACCTATTTAACTATTTAAATGTTCTCTTGCGCGTACCAAACATTTTTTAGGATAGTATATTTTTTTAATTGATTTGCGCCATTTCGAATTTTTTTTTTTTTTTTTTATAGGATAGGGGGCAGACGAGCATACGGATCACCTGATGTTAAGCGATTACCGTCGCCCATGAACACCTGCAACTCCAGGGGCTTCACAGGTGCGCTGCCGGCCTTTTAGAGCGAGATATGCCCTTTTCTTGAAGGTTTGTAGGTCGTAGTGGTCCGGAAATACCGCAGGTGGCAGTTCGTTCCATATTTTTGTCGTACGCGGCAGAAAGTTCCTGGCAAAGCGCACAGTAGTGGACTGCCAGCCATCCAGATGAAATGGATGGAACTGCTGCCGCGTGGAACGATGTCGAAACGAGGCGGCAGGAATCAAACCGAACAATTCCTCGGAGCACTCCCCATGGTATAAGCGATAGAGAATGCACAAAGACGCAACATCTCTCCGCAGCGCCAAGGGGTCAAGCCGACTAGTGATATCCCGGCAATCGACGATTCGAGACGCTCTCCGCTGGATCCGGTCTAGAGGAAGAAGCTGGTACGCAGGTGCTCCTGCCCAAAGATGAGAGCAGTACTCCATATGCGGCCGGACTTGCGCCTTATATAGCTGAAGGCGATGAGCCGGAGTGAAGTACCGTCTCGATCTATTTAGCACGCCAAGCTTCTTTGAGGCTAATTTAGCCTTGCCCTCTAGATGGTCCCGGAATTGGACTTCGCTCGATATGTCGATACCAAGTATACCAATAGTGGCTGAGGCATTTAAGGGGGTGCTCTCAAAATTAGGAAATGCGACCCAAGGAATCTTTTTTGCGGTGAACGCACAAACTTGTGTTTTGCTGGGGTTGAATCGGACCAAGTTAAGTCTACCCCAATCTGAGATTTCGTTCAAACATGCTTCCATCTCAGACACAAGTTTGTTTCGGCTCTCGATGACGTTTTCCCGAGAAATGTTAGCGCAGCCGTTGTAAAACGCATCGCCCGTACTGTCATCCGCATAGCAATGAATATCGCGTTTATGCAAAATATCATTGATATGAAGAAGGAACAGTGTGGGCGATAGCACACAGCCTTGCGGGACTCCAGCATTTATGGACATAGTGTCGGAGCATTCACCGTCAACTAAGACCTTGATGCTTCTATGTTCCAAAAAGCTAGAGACCCATTCGCATAATTTCTCGGGAAGCCCATAGGAAGGAAGCTTCGCGAGAAGCGCCTTGTGCCAGACCCGATCAAAGGCCTTCGCAATGTCCAGACTAACCGCCAATGCCTCTCCCTTACTCTCAATCGCCTGTGCCCAACGGTGAGTCAGGAAAGTCAGCAAATCACCAGCTGACCGACCCTGGCGGAAGCCGTACTGTCGGTCGCTAAGCAACTCCTGACCCTCGAGATACCGAAGGAGCTGGCTGTTAATTATGGATTCCATAACTTTTGAGAAAAGGGAGGTTATGGCTATCGGTCTATAATTGGACGGATCTGAGCGGTCGCCTTTCTTGGGGATCGGGTGGACTAAGGCCGTCTTCCAGGACGTCGGGACAACGCCAGAAGAGTAGGAAAGCCGAAAGAGTCGCGTGAGTACCGGTGCCAACTCCGGAGCGCACATCTTTAGCACAATGGGTGGGATTCTATCGGGCCCACTCGACTTGTGAACGTCTAGAGACATGAGGGCTAAACGCACCGAGCGTTGGTGGAAGCGGATGTCGGGCATACACCCATCGCACTGCGGTATGCTCGGTGGTACCTGGCCCCCATCATCTAAAGTCGAGTTGGACGCAAAGAGTTTGCCCAGAAAGTCGGCTTTCTCTTTTGCGCCATGGGCTAACGAATCATTTCCCGTGCGCAAAGGAGGAAAAGACGGCATGCAGAAATTACCTTCGATAGCTTTGGCGAGAGACCAGAACGCACGTGTTCCCGAAGGAAGACGTTCAAGTCTCTCGCCGATTCTACCGATGTGCACCGACTTCGCTCTTGCAATGTCTCTTTTGAGGGACCTGGAGGCGAAGTTGTACTTCTTTTTGAGGGCGCTGGTATTTTCATCCCCCGTCGCCACCGCATCAGCCCAGGCTTGGTAAGCTTCCTGCTTCTTACGAGAAGCTTTTCTGGAAGATGAACCAAACCAGGGCCGAAATCTGCCACCGATAGGAACCACAGAAGACGGAATGAAAAGTTCCATTCCCTGCAACACCACATCGGTAACAGAGTCAGCAACGACGCTGGGATCATCCGGCAAGAAGCACACCTGCCTCCAAGGGTAGGATGCAAAAAAAGACCGCATTCCATCCCAATCTGCTGACCTATAGTGCCATACACGGCGCCCGGCGATTTAGGGCGCTGAGATTCTGAGATCGTTAAATTAGTTATTATGGAAATAACTATTACGGGATTATTGAATTACCTAATGTGTATGACAGTATGATGAGAGT
>JABMDO010001535.1:0-13172 GCA_014851415.1 Cnaphalocrocis medinalis
CGGTGGGGGTAAGGGGATAAAATGTTGGCCAGCGCAGAGGGATTTTATTATTATGTAGTAGTTAAATCCATACCTCGGGCAATTATGTCCGGTTTTGGAAGGCGTGCGTGGGGCCGAAGCCACACGTGAGGCCCTTTCTATGACAATTTACTCTAAAAGTGATGTGACTTCAGCCGGCGACTATCCCTGTCTACACTATGGCGTGTAGCCAGATAGTCCCCCGGGTGATGTAGGACTATTGAAAAAACTGTTAAATGAAAATAAACTGGTCTATTGGGTTGGGGTGCTAGTGGACTGGTAAAATGGAGCTATGGAGAGACTAGGCACCTGCCCGATCAATGATTAAAATCACGAAAAAGGGGCAGGCGGTGACTCGCCACTCACTAGATGGGCCCCCTATAAAAAGCTACCAGGAGCTAAACAAACGCCGGCTTCCGAAATAGCGAGGTGGGCAACATTGGTGTGAGCAGCTCAGGGTTTCCGAGAGGTGTACACCGCTTTCTACGCAGTAAACTGTATGACAGAACTTTAGTGCGCCAACTCGCGACTTAGCATCTTTCACTTCACCCGGCGAGCATATAGCTCTGACGTCCCACTCTGGACGGCGGTAAAGGCAAGCCAGAGTGAGAGTCCTGCGCCCCTGCTGGGGTCCACTCCAGCCGGCCAATAAAGGCAAGCCGGGAGAGGGGCCTGGTCGACTCTCGGGGACACGGGACCCAAATGGACGTCAACACCATTCAGCGCGCCACAAAGCTGCCCTGGGGAGCTGACTGCACTGATGGAGAGTTTTGTTCCTCATGAAGACCACCAACTCTCACCAGCGGGCGATGGGGTCGTCACTTCCCTACCACTTATTATTATTATATTATCACTCCGGTCGACCCGGCCCATTCATGCCGAAGCGTGACTCTCCCACAGTTAATTCGATGGGAATCCATGTGACACGACCGAAGAGAGATTGGAAGCAGGACTAACGTCCTTAACGGCTTAACGTGCTTTCCGAGGCACGGGCACTATTAAGTATTCTGTGGCACGGGGTACAAGACCACCAACTTCCAGACTTCAAGCTGTCAATTCCCGTCCTGACCTGAATTAGGTACTGACCAGGTCTGTAAGGGCAGGATCTGCTCCATGTGCCAGCAGTATCTCGACGATGTCGGTGGCGTCCGCCGCACACGCCGCGTGCAGAGCTGATGATCCCACCTGGTGGAAGATATTGTCTAATCATTAAACCTTTTCACCTGTAAATTGTAACCTACGACTTAAAGCATAAAGTTCTGATTCGCCCCCAGTTAATCATCGTCATCTGGTAGTCATAGGTCAGGAGTTGCCCTAGTTTGAGACCAGGTTGATTGGTGTGATTGTCTGCATGTGTATTTATGTGCATTTATTTTTTTAGGTATTTAAGTATGTATTCTGATTTTGATTCTAGGCTTTGAATATCGGCCGTCCATAAGCGATTTCTAACAGGGTGTATCTGTGAAAATTTACATCCCTTTAACAATTCTACCAACAATTCTGAACAACTTTTGGAAATTCGCATAAAAATGGCAAGTCTTTCAAGTGACTTGTTCATATGTTCATTCTGTATGGAGAAAAAAATCATCAAAAAAGATCAAAGAGATTTTCGACAAATTTCCAAAAGTTGTAGAATTAATGTTGTTCATGTTGGTTGGCAGTATTTTCCCCAACTCCAATTACTTAGGTAGTAATAAATTGTTTGAATGTTTTTAATACTTATCTCAAATAAAATCCTATCCTCCACTCTAAAAACCTTTTTGCTCCATCACAAAACCATTCGCCTGTTATTGTAATTCAAACTTGACCATTATCCAGCGATAGAGATAAATTGAATTGTCATCTTTACTTTGAATGTTTCATTGTATTCATTTTGAAATGAAAATATTACTACCATTTGAAAAGAATTACTAAGTTTCTTTGTAGAAGACTAATGGAACAAAAGAAAGGATTATTCTTATAAACATTATTATGAGTTCTCAAACCATATTCCTCCGACATTGACATCAGAATTTGAAAAGTTTTCTTTTTATAAAATGCCATAGGATGTTAATTTAGGAGAATGTAGGTTTGAGGATTGCCCGGGTAAAATTACATCACTATGAGAATCACCTAGTACCTTACCTAAGTTAAAATCTAAAATCGTCAGTCTAGGGTATATGTAACTAACACCATAAAATCTGAGCTAACACTTGCCCGTCACAATCCACTTTTTCAAACTAAGCCGCTAGATGGCGCTTCTATCGCTAAGTCGCATCGCTACATTCCCATCTAAGTGCTCTGGGAACCTAAATTGTATAATAAGACATTTTTTAATTTTAGTTAAGTAGTTTAGCCACCGCCACACACAGAATAGAATATACCTATCCCGTCCAAACCAACATACACAGCGCTTACGAAAAGGTGGGAAACTCCGACTAGGTCGTAAAGTCTTATTCGTTTTAGGCCCTCAGGTGTACCTGTGTTCGTAACGTTACAGGTTTAAAAAGCAAATACCATGCTTACATTATTCTGTAGTTGGACGTTAGCTCCAAATGCGAGGAGATGTTCTACGATGCCCCTGCAGCCCTGGGCGCACGCCATCTGCAGTGCTGTCACTCCGTTCTGACATGACAAGGATAGAAATGTATATACTATAAAGTATTTATTAATCCGTATTCAAAGGTGTAAGTAGAGCCATTGGATTTTTAGTTAGGTTCAAAAAGCGAGCGTATTCCTTCTTAAAAGGTCGGCAGCGCCTTTGCGACTCCTCTGGTGTTGCGAGTATCCATGGGCGGCGATAATCGCTTACCATCAGGTGATCCGTCTGTTCGTCTGCCCCCTATCTCATAAAAAAAAAGTTGGAAATCATTTATTAAGGACATATCCTGTACTTATCATGTTGGTGAGTTTGTTTCTTTAGAACTTTCTAATTCTATAGAAAAGAAAAAGTTTCCTTCAGCTATGTGACTAACAATTTCTGTTGATTCCTTCTTTCATACAAACCTTAGGGTTTATCTGTGATACAGCGTGAACGTGTTATAGTAATATTTAGTGTCGGGTCTATTCGGAAAAGAGCGCTCTATAGCATTTTTGGAATTTAAAACCAATATGGATTAGGGTCGAAAATATAATGTAGTGACGGCATTTTCGGAACTCAAAATATCTAAGCTGTACCTACTACTAATGACAGCTCTGTTGGGTTCACTTTTTTAAACGTTTTCAGTATAATGAACGTGAGTAGATATGTATGTATAGAGATTAAATATGATGAAAGGTGGGTTTTTAGATTCAGAGGCCCTAAAGAAAACCTAAATGACATGAAGGTTAGTTCTGGTTACTCACGTTGTCAGTGGCGTCAACATGGCATTCCGAGTCGAGCAGCACTCGAACCAGCTCTGTATGTCTGTGCACCGCCGCTAGGTGGAGCGGCGTGCGCCCCGAGTTGTCCCTCGCCTCTTTGGAGGCGCCTTTAGCTACCAGGAGAGAAGCAGTGGACGAGTGGCCGCTTTCGCAGGCGACGTGGAGCGCTGTGCGGCCGACCTGTTGGTGAGAGAAGGCTCAGTAGTCTTTGGAAACAGAAAGAGATAAGTATACTTCTCTCAGTTTTTAATTGAAAGATTTTTGGTTTTCGCAATTTCGTACGTAATCTGGTCTGTTCGCGTCCATTGATGGTTTATGTAGGTATGTATAGTAAGTAAGTATTCATTCACTATTCGTTATCATCACAAGTGTAATCAGATTGCACCCGTCTTCAAAGTACCTACCTACCAACATAATATCATTAATTGTTATTTTGCTATTGCAGAAACTCATTGCTGGGCATTGATCCGCGTTGGAGTATCCAAGTCTGTATTTTTTTCAACCGATTCTCAGCCTAATGTGCATAATTCAAAGTTATTACGATTAGTCCTAACTCAATATTGTGGTATTAGGTACATATTGGCCTACTACATAAGCAAAATAGATTCATGATAATTTTGTTGATTCGGCATTCAGGAAATATGTTGCAAGTTCATGCGCGTCGTAACCACCAGGACAATATGAGTTAGTTGAAAATAGTCTTTGGCGCGGTACTACCCCAGTACAATCTGTTGTAGGTATATATATCATTGACGTCACAGTCGACGTAGATCAACGCATTAAGTATTTTAATGTAAAATGTCAAAAACCCTGAAAGGCTATACGAGTAGCTAGCTTTGAGCTAACTAGCATCATTCATAAAAGAAAGCATTTCTTCTGCGACTTAGATGAATGTAAAAAAAAACCGGCCAAGTGCGAGTCGGGCTCGCGCACAAAGGGTTCCGTAGCAGCAAATAAAGGTTCAGCCATCGTTTTCAGTGTAAGCACAATAACTTAACCAAAATTACAGTTAAATCAACCTATCTCAAAAACTATAAGAGATACTTGATCAAACCAAAAATCGTTGAAAGAGTTAATTAGCATGCATCACCTCTATTTTTTTAGAATTTATACCCCGTAGTTATAAAATAGAGGGGGGGGGACATACTTTTTACGACTTTGAGAGCTGATATCTCAAAAAACCGTTCACTTTAAGAAAAATGTTTATTAGAAAACTTTATATCATTTTAAAAGACCTTTCCATTGATACCCCACACGGGTATGTACATCGAAAAAAAAAATTCATCCCTCAGTTACATGTATGGGGGGCCCCACCCCCAATTCTTTTTTTTACTATTTAGTGTCATATTTTTGTAGCGGTTCATACAACACATATTCCCATCAAATTTCATCACTGTAGTACTTATAGTTTCCGAGTAAATCGGCTGTGACAGACGGACAGACGGACAGACGGACAGACGGACAGACGGACATGACGAAACTATAAGGGTTCCGTTTTTGCCATTTTGGCTACGGAACCCTAAAAATACTAGAAAACTAATCAGGTGAGATTTTTTTAGATTATGAATTAGGTATCTATAGTTAGAATAGTCGTAGAAGAAAACATTGCAAATCGAGGGGTGAAAGGCTATTTGTTTTAAGCGACACTTTGGGCGATATTGAGTTATATACATATTCGGAATCAGCGAATTTTTCTGCGTCGATTGAGCTGGGTTTCATAATTAATAGACGACTTTTTTGGCGCTTCAAACAATGAAAATTTTGGCCTCATTTTAGAACATTGATGTATGAAACGCCAAAAATCGGTATCATTTTTAGAGACCATGGATATGAACCATACACAAACGCAAACTAAAAATCCGCTTAAACATGTTTGCAATCACAATTATAGTACTCAATGGCGGTTAAAGCGTTTTTCCTGTAACTACTTTTTGCTAAAACTGTGACTTAAATCATTTTGAATTCCGCCAAAAGTCATCTTAGCTGTCGCTTAAAACATTATGCTTTATTCAAAAAAAACATGTGACAAGGCGTTTTCAAACCTTTTTGTTTTTTATCCACTTTCATCATACCATGTCGTTTAAATCATTATCGTCCTTATCAAAATTTTACTAGCATGTCTTTTCAGAAATTTATTCGCATTCTTGAAATTAATTAAGTGTCGGTCAAACATACCCCACATTTAAGCTGAGTTATTTGAAACACTCATCAAACCTCAAAATTGTGATATCTATGTCCATTCAGACATTGAAATATTATTATAGTACTATTTAGCCACGACGGATCAAACCATTTTTGTTCGCCGCCGACGTCTTTCCCCGCCTCTTGCGCCGAGTGCTTAAAAGTCTGTCGCGAACCGTGATAACGAATGTATGTATGCGCAGTACTGGAATAATTGCTGAAAGCTGATTTAAAAGTCAGGGTATGTGGCTGTCTCATGGGACGATCTGGCCGTGGTGGAGGGTACTTCTCCCCCAGCCAGTCAGTTGCCCGGTGAGGCATTCTTGAGTGTTCTGGGCGTGGTTTTGGGCCGCTCAGTACACCACGCTCAGTAATTCTCGCCGGGGACCTCAACGCAAAATCTGTCGCGTGGGGGAACCAGACCACGGATCAGTGGGGTCGCGTCCTGCAGAAGTGGGTGGTGGCGAGTGTTCTCACCCTCCTAAATAGCAGCTTAACCCATGCGTGCGTGCAGCGGAACAGCGGATCGGTGGTGGACATAACTTTTGCCACCCCGTCCATAGCCGCGTGCACCGCTGACTGGCGGGTGGACGACGCCGGGTCGCTGTTCGACCTGCGATACATAAGTTTTGGGGTCGGCAGGGCGCTAGGGGCACAGGGGCCAACGAGAAGGCCTTCTCCTTTCCCGTGCTGGGTGCTGCCCAAATCGGACAAGGACAATGCCAATGGCTCCTGGATGAGGTGAGGAAGCTGCTGGAAAGAAGTAGCTTCCCACCTCACCGCGCATCTAGAGGACGTGGGCTTCAACCTCTAAGGCTTAGTATGGATTCAGGGCGGGCCAGTCTACGGTTGACGCCCTGAAACGTTTGAAAAGAGAGACGGAGGAGGCCGCTGAAGAGGGGAAGGGAGTTGTTGCTGTATCCTTAGACATAAAAAATGCGTACAACTCGCTCCCTACGACGCACAATACTGGAGACACTCTGCTATTTTCGAGTACCTGAGGTCATGTAGGTACGTGGACAAATCAGGCGTCGCCCGGCGACGCATCGTAGAGACCGGTGTTCCGCAGGGGTTCCTCCTTGGGCCCCTAATCTGGAACATCGGGTATGACTGGGTCCTGCGCGGCCATCTCCTTTGGGACATGGGTATCATCTGCATAGAATTAGCCTCAAAGAAGCTTGGCGTGCTAAATAGATCGAGACGGTACTTCACTCCGGCTCATCGCCTTCAGCTATATAAGGCGCAAGTCCGGCCGCATATGGAGTACTGCTCTCATCTTTGGGCAGGAGCACCTGCGTACCAGCTTCTTCCTCTAGACCGGATCCAGCAGAGAGCGTCTCGTATCGTCAATTGCCGGGATATCACTAGTCGGCTTGACCCCTTGGCGCTGCGGAGAGATGTTGCGTCTTTGTGCATTCTCTATCGCTTATACCATGGGGAGTGCTCCGAGGAATTGTTCGGTTTGATTCCTGCCGCTTCGTTTCGACATCGTTCCACGCGGCAGCAGTTCCATCCATTTCATCTGGATGGCTGGCAGTCCACTACTGTGCGTTTTGCCAGGAACTTTCTGCCGCGTACGACAAAAATATGGAACGAACTGCCACCTGCGGTATTTCCGGACCACTACGACCTACAAACCTTCAAGAAAAGGGCATATCTCGCTCTAAAAGGCCGGCAGCGCACCTGTGAAGCCCCTGGAGTTGCAGGTGTTCATGGGCGACGGTAATCGCTTAACATTAGGTGACCAGATGACACCCTCTCACCTTGTCACGTCTCGGGGGAAACCTTTGAAAAAGCCGCGGCGGACTCAGTCATAGAGAGAGTGCGGTGCCTGGTTCTGGAGGTCGCCGTAAAAAAGACCGAGGTGATCTGTTTCCGCGGGCTAGTAATAGGCTTCGCTCCGTCAGGCACATTGCTATCTGAGGTCCCCAGGTTCCGGTCAAGGCAAGTTGCGTTATCTCGGCTTCACCCTGGACCCGTGACTCCTCAGGGTAGCTCAGGTAGTAGGGTAGTAGAAGACACGCTTTCGTGGCTGCTGCTGAATTTGGGCGGACCAGGATCCAGGCACCGACGGCTCTAAGCCGGCATCCTGCTATCCATGGCGCTAAATGGGGCGCGAGTCTGATCGGATTCCCTAGCAAAATCGGAATACCTTCCTTTCTTGCGGGGGCCTCAGCGGGTGATGGCGCAGCGGATCGCTCGAGCTTACCGAATGGTAAGTTTCGGTGCAGCCTGTTTGCTCGCTGAGACCTCTCTCTCGTCGTACTCGCCGGCGTATATAAGTAGCGGGCAGTAGGGAAGTCTACTGCCCCATCAAGCGGGAGGCCGTGCGGAAGGAAGCTCCTGAGGCGATGGTCTGAGCACCTCGTACGGCCGGAGAACGCTCGACGCGCTCGCCCCGGTCTTGGACCGGTGGCTGGAGCGGAGCCACGGTGTCGTCTCCTTCCGGATAGAATAGAATAGAATAGAATATATAGGATGGTGCAAGTAATAACCGGGTATGGTTGCTTTGGCGTCACACACCCTAACGGTGTGTGCGTCGTAAGCTCCGCAGCGCTATGCATTAGTGTCGAGGGTCACTGGCTAGTATAGCGAGAGCTATACTAGCGAGTGATGAGGCCTGGAAGGACTTCGCTGCCTTTAGCGAGCACGTGATGGCAGCGAAGGAGTCTACGTCGTCTCCTCCCTCTCCGTGAAAGGTGTCCGCCGGTGACAACTGATAAGTGATATCAACTGATAAGAAGATTTGTGAAAACTTTTAATAATAACACATCATTTTGTTTTTGATTTAAAGAAAACACAGTCTCCACTAACATCTAAACTTAAAAATAAGAAATAATTTCATGGTATCATTGACCATTCTTTATAAAGTTATAGAAGTAAATGCTATTTAATACAAGTGCAGTTGTTTCAAATTGTTGTTTAAGCTATTTTAATTTGACCCAGAAATATTTAATTTTGGAGTTTAAACCAAATAGATTTTACCCTATCCCATTAGTAAAATGTTTGTTAAATCATTTAGCCTTACTCTGAAATACAGTGCAAGTTACACTTAAATCAATTTGCTTGCAGCTGTTAACAGAATAAAGCGTCGGTTCAATCATTTTGCCTTACTCTACTAAGTGGGCATTTTGTATTAAGTGACATTTTTTTTCGAAAATATTATCATTATAAAGTGAAGAATGTAACCAGAATTTGGGCCTTTTAAAACTAAACTGATTTGTAAAACTTGCAGGCAAAAATATCAAATAGTTTAGATTTTATGATTTTTTTTCCGAAATCGAAAACTTTAAACGCTCTCCTGTAAAGTTGCAAAAATGTCGCTTAAAACAAATAGCCTTTCACCCCTCGAAATTATGATGTTACTTATTCAGTCCTGCGATGTTGTTGATGTTTTAAAAACCCTATTACTAAAATACATTTTTGACTTCCCTCGAACTTTTTCAAATACCACTCTCGCTTTTTTTATTTATTCCTTGAGCTACCAGGCTCTCAGAAGTTTGATAGCGGTTTGTGTACTGGTTTAGCTGTGGAAAAGTATTTATCGAACAAAGACTGAATGCTATTTTCATAAATTAACTTTAATTTAATTTAGTAGGTAAGTTTATTTGTAGGCAGATAATCATTACAGAGACAAAAGAGGTGCGAATTTTCAGCTGACAGCTGTTCGCGCGAGTGTCGTCATCCGATACACGACGCGACAGCTGTTATTGAAAACTCGAGTGATATCGGAAATCTCCACTGCGCCATGCGAGCCTGGCACTTTTGCTTTATATTTTCATTTTACGAGCTTGTTAACAATGCTAGCTGGATTTTAACGTGCACTTTAAAATAAATGTAGGTGTATTGTTCATTTTTATGTAAAAGGTAGGATACCTAGTTACCTACACACCTAGTTATAGTTATCATAGGCGGAGACTTAAGTATTATTGGCATTGTTTTCGTTCATTGTATCTCTAAGCCCATTGTATTATTTGGCTGTTAGTCTTCCAAAAAATAAATAAATATATTGTAGAATATACTTCTCTCAGTTATCGCAGTTTCCGAGCTAACACAACATTGAAATCTTCAAGAAACGACGCCTACAACTTTAAAGGCAAGTTATCTGCGAACTTAGCAAGTGTACAGTAGTGTCAGTAGTCGTAAACGTAAGTAGTCTTGGGGACCAATTTTCGTGCACTTGACATTGAAATCGAATTAGAATTTTGTATGGACGAATGTATAAAGATTTTCAATTCGATTTCAAAGTGGAGTGAACGAGAATTGCCCCCAGAATCGACTAAAGTTTCGTTTTCATGTTTCGGAGGCCAAGACAAGGGTTTCGGATCACTATTCCAGCGGTTAACTAAGTATCTGGTTTAGTTAATATCCAAATTTTCCATGGGCGGCGGTGATTACTCTCTGTAAGTTTTCTTGTTAATTTATTTCTGTTTTTGACATAAAAAACTAACGCAATATAACTTGTGTTGACTTTTTTCTTTTTTTTATGTTATAGGTAGCAGACGAGCAGGCGGATCACCTGATGGTAAGCAATTGCCGCCGCTTATGGACACTTGCAACACCAGTGGAGTTACAAGTGCGCTGCCAACCTTTTATCCCCTTCCGCCCGGGTGGCTTCCGGTACCCTCACTCACTAGGCGAAACACAGCACAGGGGCTGCTTCACGCCGGTTTCTGTAAGGCAGTGGTATCATTCCGGTCGAGCCGGCCCATTCATGCCGAAGCGTGACTCTCCCACATTTGCTGAAGCGTGGCTCTCCTACATTTAATGACTATGAAAAAGGAAGAAACTAGAGTGTCAGTGTCACTTAATGTTATTGTCATTAACTTGAGTAAACCCTCTAGCTCTAATAGCCTCTCCATCGTTAGTTTATATTGCATTATTTTTTTATGTTAAAACAGAAATAAATGAGCAAAATTAGGTACATTTTTTTGTTTTATTGTTAGAACCTCGACAAAAGCCCATTCACAATAACAACTAGATCATTACGAAAACAAGACAGAAAACCTTCAAGGACTAAGATTTACTACGCCTTTTCTCTATAAATATCTCCTGGGCAATATCGTAGCCGTGTGCCATCATTAGGGAACACAGATACCTACAAATTTTGTGCAAACAGTGTTGATTTATTGAACTATTATAATCACTGATTGTACTGTTAATGGGGTTTAATCTGTTTCAATGAATTTCCTCTGAAGAACAAATTATTGCTAATCGGACTTTATTCTTTGGCGCAGAAAGTCCGATCTCCTATATTAACACTAGTGGCCCGCCCTCACTTCGCTTCGGGACCGTGTTTTAGAAACGAACCAATAGATGGCACCGTGCTCAATTACATCGCGCAAGCGTTTCGTGTTTACCTATAAGCCTTGTCGCCGTCTATTGAAGTTAACTCTTTATTAGAATAGTATGGATATTGCAAATCGGACTTTATTCTTTGGCGCAGTCGAATTCACTTCACTTGCTTGATCGGTAGGTACTTCACCGAAAACTTACGCATAGTCATATAGATAGCCGGTTGAGACGTAAGGGTCGCGGGTTCGATTCCCGCACCAACACAAATGTTTGTTGATGAAACAGATAAGCTAGTACGCACTTACCTAGATTTAAAAAAAAGAGGATAAAAGGTTGGCAGCACATTTGTGACACCACCGGTGTTGCAAGTGTCCATTAGTAGTAGTTTATGTCTCGTTCTAATCCACTGAGCTACCATCGATTCGGTGAAGACTGCTATACTAGACTAAAATATTCGTGAGCAACGCCGCGGGCGCAGTCTAGTCCTGAATATTAAGCAAGATGTGTGCCGGTGAGGATCTCTCAAGGATCTGATTCAATTTACAGTCTAATTTCCCCCATGCTTGCTCCGTAATAAATCACGTTACACTCTTTCCGTTGGGATGCGATGAAAAAATATGCGCTGTACATATCATCTACCCACCTACTCAAGAATGAGAACGAGAGACTGATCAGTGTCAATTTATACGACATCAATTACATAGATGTTTTCGGTTTACGTTAAGCCTTGGCGTGAACTGTGAGATTGACCTCTTTATAAAAAAATTCTTCTTTCTTTCTCTCTTTCTTTCTTATAAATAGTATAGAAGATAAATAAATAAACCTTCATAGAACCGGAACGAGATAAGAGAGACAAGACGTTATGTGAACAGCCAGCTGTAGCCTTACCATGAGTTTGAAATAGTATCCTCGCTATCGAAAACTATCGCTTTGTCTCTTTCATTGTGATGCATTTGAAAGAGACAGAGCAAAAGTTTACGTTATGACAGTTTTAGATGTCAACTCATGGTAGCGCTACTTTTGTTCGGTTGTTCACTCAAACGACAAGATCGGATCGGAAGTCGTAGAATTAAAATGGCTGGTAAGAAACCCTTCCGGCCGCATTGGCAACTAAATTTCACAACCAGTTGCCAAGGAAGAACTAACGGACGATGTAAGTAAATATTTACCGATATACCTTATACTGCAAATCTAACCTCACTCAAATTAGAAATTCTGATGCGCAGCTGAAGTGACATTTGCTAATCAGGGGAACGTGTTTCAAACAAATCGATGCGTTGGGGACGTTGGGGTTCGCTTGATTCGATTTTCCACATAATTTCACTCGTAACTCCTCACAAATCACTTCACATGATCCTTCCTGAGATCACTTACAGGAATAATAATGTTGAAAAAGGCTGAGATTAAACAAAAGGTTGTGTCATTCCAGAGTTCGCTTTCGAGTGTATAATACAACTCCAGACTCCTCTTTTCATGTCATTTATTCCGCACTCACAGTTTCAGATTACAGAGATTCTCAGTTACAGATAGTCATCGGTATATCAATTAACACTCAGAACTTTTACTTATCATAGACCTACCAGTGAAACGTCCGCAACGGACGGCTGCTCAAATCGAACTGCACATTTGCCCGCCGCCAACCGATTAGTCAACGTGTCGGTTTGGCGCCAATCGAAAATCGATCAGTTTCCGGTGGCAATAATTTAAATTTAGTTTTTTTAAAAACCATCAACATTCAAATTAAATACTCTTAAATTAATGAAATCTTACAATTATATCAATCAAATATTGCAAATCATGACAAGTGTTTAGAGAGATTTTAGAGTAACGCTGGCGGTACGCGCCGTCAGCCAGCGCTTCTCAACATGACCAGCGAATCGTGTGAAACGAGTTTTAGTAACAGGGGGGACCAATTCCGGTGCACTCGACATTGAAGTCGAATTAGAATTCTGTACGGACGAATGTAAAATCTCTAAATTTTAATTTCTTCTAGGTCTGTGACTGGCAAAAGTACCTAGTGGAGGATCGACGAAAGTTTCGTTCTCTTGTGCCTCTAAAGGCAAAGATTATTGTCCTGTGGGCTTAAAACGAATAATTATCGACTAAATCTTTATCCCTGCCCTTGTCACTCGTGCAATGCGTCTATTTCGTTTGAATGAGACAGGTATTCTCATTCGTTATGGCACAGAATACTTAATAGTACAAGTACAGAAAGCCCACTCCTAAAAAACCGTTTATAGAAAATAAAGTCTCAGGCTACCACAACATAAGTTGAAATTCGACCGCCCAGCGTTCAACCCTACAATTTTTTCATACCTACTGGTGGTATATGTATT
>JABMDO010001536.1:0-15191 GCA_014851415.1 Cnaphalocrocis medinalis
CCGTCTGCTCGTCCTACCATCTATCACATGAAAAAAAAGACTGTTGAGTTTAGGGAGTAAAGGAGATAGATTCATATTAACTATACTGCTTACAATAGGATAGATTGCCATGTACCGCTGTTGAACGTTACGCAAAGCGATGGTATCTATCTAGGCGGACTCTCACGGAGTCTCCCGCGCACGTCAAAATGTACAATAGACTGCGTAGGTACTTCATGCGAAGAGTAAGTTTCCCTTTGGTATAGCGTACATAATATGTACTCTTATACTAGTTAGTCCATACTAATATTATAAATGCGAAAGTAACTCTGTCTGTCTGTCTGTCTGTTACTCTTTCACGCCAAAACTACTGAACAGATTTAAATGAAATTTAGTATACAGAGAGAACATAGGCTACTTTTTGTTACGAAAAGGGGGTTGTAAGGGGTTAAAAGGGGGGTAAAAAGTTACTTTTCCACGCGGACGAAGTCGCGGGCGGCCGCTAGTATTTTATAAGGAAGAAAGACTTTTATAAAGGTTTTTATATAGTCGTTTTTTTAAGTGTTGAAACACAAATGACGAGCACATGCACAGTGAGCTGACCACCCTTTAAATGTACTTTCCCCCGGATTGGGCCACCGATACATTCACTCACTCGACGAAATACAGCGCAAGCGCCGGTCCAAGATCTTAACGTGCCTACTTTCCGAGGCACGGGGTACAAGACCGCCAACTTCCAGACTTTGGTCTGACACAGAGCATTCCTGAACAGGGAAACTCAGGTACAAGTTTTTGTCCTGAGCCTTTTACTTTTAAAGCGCAGCCGTCGCTTTAAAAGTAAAGTAAAGTAACAGCCTATATACCGTCCCACTGCAGGGCAAAGGCCTCCATCATAGAAATCAAGTTACCACTACTATGATGGGATTAGGCTTAATCACCACGCTCGCCTAATGCGGATTGGTGAAACTTGTTGAGGTATAAATTTTAGTTAGACCTTATTTATATGAATTGGTCTATGAGTGACACCTAGCTATGTGTCAAGTCGACTTATGTTGTCAGTGTCATTGGTTGTCATGAAAATAAAATTGGTGTTTTAGATTGAGAAATCTAGTTTATCTTTAATAAAACCGAACAGGTTATGGGAAAGCACGTTGTTACGATAAATTAAGAGCAGAGAATTGATAGTGAAATATAGAATCGCGTCAATTGTATTCCGAAAATGGATGTCGGAAAAATGAATGTCGAAAAGTTCGACGGCACCAATTTTAAGCAGTGGAAATTTCAAATGAAATGTGCCCTACGTGCTAAGGGTCTGAACATCAATGCGCCAAAACCCGATAAAGACGATGGTAGTTGGAACAAAGATGACGGAATGGCGATGTTCATCTTGATATCGGCCATGGACTTGAAGCAAATTGCACTCGTGGAAAACTGTGAAACTGCGTTAGAGCTTATGACTAAACTTGAGTCTATCTACGAACGAAAGTCAGAACTGACTAAGATGATGATACATGAGCGTTTTTACAATTACAGAATGTCAATAGGAGATAGTATTGCTCATCATATTGCTAAGGTAGAAAGTTTGGCCAAGCAATTAAAAGAGAGTGGTGAAGAAATTAGTGACAATGCTATCATGACAAAGATAATGAGCTCATTACCTCCGAAGTATAGATCACTTAGACAGGCATGGATGTCTCTCGATGTCAAGAATCAAACTATCGTCAATTTGACAGCTAGATTGTTGGACGAAGAAGCCAGCCTGAGTGTGGAAGAAGAAAATGAAATAGCATTGTTGGTGGCAAGACAAGGTGCCATAAAAAAGCCATATGCTGCACCATCCATGAAAACAAATAGAGAGAACAATTACTCTGGTGAAAAACAACACCGTTTTATTTGTTACAATTGTGGGAAGCGTGGCCATTTTGCAAAAGATTGTCGTGCCCCCAAACAGAAATCAAAGAATATTAGAAAACCTCATAAGGAAGGTGCAATGTTAGCATTTAATGTTGAAGACAAATGTATAAATGTAGCAGAAGAAGATATGTGGATAATGGACAGTGGAACATCTGCCCATATGACATATAGAAAAGAATATTTTTCGGAATTGGTAAAATGTCAGTCGTCAGTGAGTTTAGGAAACAAAGAAACACTAGAAGTAAAAGGAAAAGGATGCATTTTAATAGAAAGATTAATTAATAACAAATGGGAAGTCAGCAAGCTAGAAAATGTATTATTTGTGCCTCAATTGCGAAGAAACTTGTTGTCAGAAGCTGCTGTCATTCGGAAAGGATATACTATTGTAAAGAAACATTTAAAGGCTCTTATATACGCCCAGAATGAATTGCTCATGACGGCAGAACTAAAGGAAAATAATATTTTTGTACTAAATATGAAAACAGTGTACAACATGTGCAATACAGTACAAAATGACCAAAGTACTTGTTATGAGAGAGTGGAGCATAAAGAAACAGGAAAGAAAATAGTAATAATAGATTTTGAAGAAGAAAGTAAAATAGTAAGAATGTATTTAGAAGAAGGAAGTAATGGTCAGAAAAAGGATAAGGTAAATGTTAAACAAAATGAAGATAAAGAAATAAACAAACCAGTACAAGAAAAGTTAGATTTAAAACAAGAACAAAAAGATGAGAGGAAAAAGAAGAGTAAGCAAGGACGAGAAGAAAATAAGACATGGACAGATGTAAATAGGAAAAACCAAAAGACTATAGATGCGAAATGTACATATGAATTTGGAACATACGATGATAGTGAAGCTGGTAGAAATAAAAGAAAAACACGTAAAAAGGAAAGAAAAATAAGAATTGAGAAACATGAGAAAGAGAAAAGATTTGGGTCACAATGACAGGTCTTACGTTATACTTAAATATGTTAGGTTTTGAAGTGTTTAAGTATTTGTAAACCTGTCTGTAAAAATGTTAACATTAAGGGGGAGTTGAAAGTAAGTTAACATTAAGAGGGAGCATCTGTAGGGAGTTAAAATTTAGAGGGAGTGTTGAGGTATAAATTTTAGTTAGACCTTATTTATATGAATTGGTCTATGAGTGACACCTAGCTATGTGTCAAGTCGACTTATGTTGTCAGTGTCATTGGTTGTCATGAAAATAAAATTGGTGTTTTAGATTGAGAAATCTAGTTTATCTTTAATAAAACCGACAAAACTCGACCAATGTTCGAAAAATTCGAAACTTTTGCTCGACCAGGGAATCGAACCCGGGACCCCGAGATCACGGCCCGGTGTTTAAACCACTAGAGTCCAGTGGTACTTAACCGGTGGTCCGCGAACCACTGGTTGTCCCTGGAGGCATTCCAAGTGGTCCGCGATGAAGTCACGTGATGAGTCGAGTCAACACAACGCTAACGGCGCCGCGACGCATGTCCGAAGTGTGTGGTCCCTGACACGACAGAATATTGGTAAAATGGTCCCTCATGACTTAAAGGTTAAGAACCACTGCTAGACCAACAGGGCGTTAAAAGTGCGACCACTAAAACAATCACGGCCCGAGTTACTATAACGTTCAAAGATTTCTCAAGGAAACCTAACTTTTTAGTCTCACTTAATACATGCTATTGTAAAACATGAACATTCTTTAAATACCCCATTTATTTATCGTACACATTAAGCAAACAGGTATCAATGAGAAATCAGAACACACAATTCTAAACTATAACTTCTAGTCAATAAAAACCACACTTAGTTGGAACGAAAGTAATTATCTGGGCCTTCAGTTAAACAAAAGGTGGTAATGACAGTTAGGTATTTAAAAAGTGTCCGGACGATTGTCTTGTCTGTTCCACATGCTTATTCAAAGACGTGAATATATGTTTGGCATAATGAACGGGCAGGTATAGTAAACGTCCAAAATAAGAGCAGTGAAGTGGGAGTTCATATGAGGAAGAGTCACGCTTTAGCAAGAATTTCATTGGCATCCGAAACGTGCAGTTTCCAACACGATGATTTTTTATGAGCTAATGGTAAATGCACAAAGATTTAAAGGAGCCCTAGATCATGGCCTGATACTTAAACCACTAGATCAATAGGGTGTTACAACTACTCTTATTTTATGTTAATGGTATCTTTTTTTTTTATTATTAGACTATAGGCCAACGCTTGACCACAATCGCACCTGATGGAAAGTGACGATGAGGTCTAGGATGACACGCGTTTCTTCGTTCGTTCGTTGCGTTCGGATCTTGAATATTTTTTTAGGTGGATTAATCACATGTACCATGCTCGCTTGAGGTAACAGTGTAATGGCACTAATTGGCCTGTGATTACGAGCATGTGAAACAATTTGTCTCACATTATGAAAGTTATGAAGCAATAACTGTGTGAAACCATACTTGTCTCAACTAAGATTCGATAATAAGATCCTGTAATAAGATTGCACAAAATGCTATATACACATTTCGCAGGCAATCAAGAGCAATTTTCTAAATATCTTCAGATGCATATAAATATAGTTTTAGTACTTTATACCGAGTGCCCCACCCTCACTTTATTTCGGGACTTCACTTAAGACTAATACTAATAGAGAAAACCAAGTCGTAAATCATAACTCTAAGAGTTAGACAGTCAATTAAATGTTTACAATATTTGCACCTTTTTCTATATTTGAAATACCAAAATCTATACAATTTATAAAGAGATAACTTCTAGAGACAACAACAAGGCTTATAGGTAAATTGAAAACACGAAACACAAGCGCGATATAATCGACACCCAGCGCCATCTATTGGTTTAGTTTGTAGCCACTGTCCCAAAGCGAAGTGAGGGCAGGCCACTAGTTTTATAAAGAAAATTAAATTTACCTGATGACAGGAGAGCCACATTCTCCTGCAATGGCACATTCATCCTCGTGTGTAGACTTGTCACTCTGAAACACAGAAGAACCACAATATAAATACGAGAAGTTAGTTGCCTACCCGACAGGTAAAATAGTAGCATTCTTAAATATTATTTTGTATGACAACCATAATAAATATTACAAGTGGTTTCATAGCGATACTAACAGTAAATTGCATTAATTACTGTACATATGACTTTTAATAATCATTTTATCAAGTACAGTCAGCCATACATCAGGTTACCACAACCTGTTAAATTTCCTCAATTGATATTCAACCTAATGTGTACGAAAGTAAGATGAGAGTCAATTGAAGAAATTTGACAGTTTTTTATACCTTGATGGGTGGCTGTACGTACCTAGGTAGATTTCTAGCTCATCTAACATTAAACCTTTTCATCCATACTAATATTATAAATGCGAAAGTAACTCTGTCTGTCTGTCTGTCTGCTACTCTTTCACGCCAAAACTACTCAACGGATTTAAATGAAATTTGGTATACAGATAATCTAGACTCTGAGAAAGGACATAGGCTACTTTTTATTGCGAAAAGGGGGTTGTAAGGGGTTGAAAGGGGGGTAAAAAGTTACTTTTCCACGCGGACGGAGTCGCGGGCGGCCGCTAGTAATACATAATGTATGTTATATTTTTTTGTAAACAGCAAGAACTACTGAGATAATCCATCCACAAAAACAGATGAGTTGAGTGAGAACTTTTGTACAGTCAGCCACATATCAGGTTACCACAACCTGTCAAATTTCCTCACTTGATGTGTTTGACAGTAAAATGAGAGTCGATTGAAGAAATTTAACAGTTGTGTATACTTTGATGTGTGACTGTACGTACAGTAAAATTAAACCATAATGGATTATGAGCTTTAAACCTACTTAATAGGTCCTTAAAACAGTGAGCACAAAATTCTTCACAATTTATTAATAAAACACAACAACCTAGTGTAAAAATCTATCGGGTAACAGGTTAATAATGTATCTAATACTTATAATAATGTTACTTATAAAATAAAACTGCATAGTAATAACTATAAACAAATTTTCAGCTGCAAATATTAACTAAAGGAAACAAAATAAAGTTGATGATACATAACCTTTATTATGAAAACAGATGTTATCATCAATCAATTAATATATCAAGTAACAGATGATAGCATAGATGCACTATTATACTATGACCTCCATGTAAACAGATAACATAGTTACATGCCTGTGTATGTCACATACAAAATGTATGTGCTATGGAGTTATACTAGAATAAAACTCCATTAAAGGATTACTCATTAATCACCACTCAAAATCAACCTCAAGTTAGGCACTGGTCCATTTATGACCTCAAATTCCTTACAAGTCAAAAAACATGCTTCAACTTACCAATATGATTTTGTTCCCATATAATCAGTTACACCAAACTTCCACAAATCACATATCTAGAGACTCCGTTAGGTTACGCAAGTTACACTTATGCACTTTTTCCCAAGTAACCCGGAAAGATTCGAACAATGGTATCTAAATTTTATGCGAAAACACTTTCACATTGGGACAATCCGCGATACGATAGGTAATGTGTAGGTGGCTACCTACACAAAACAATAAACAGTTATTTAGGCCGATTGAGTAGTCACATCACGTAAACTTGCATATTTTCAACTACAATCAACCCAGAATGTAATAAATTGGTTAATTACTACGGTAAAAACACTTTGGATAACTGTAAAGTAACTTTTTAGACAATCAGAAAACTTTGAAACTTCACAGCAGAAATGTCGACGACTTCGCTTCTCGGCTTGAATGACTGTCAGAAAGAGATAGAACAAGCAAGCACACTTCTTTCTGTAGCGGGTCACAGATGTAAAATTACTAAATTCTCAATACAAAATAAAACTTTATTATAACTATTTAAAGTTGATATTCACCTGGAAGTCAATTTGACATATAAGTTGAAATGCCATTGAACCACTGGAAAGCGACTTGCTGGTGTTGCCAGTTAAAAAATATTACCATTAATCAGGAAAGAAGTTTGTGTGTATAGTCCGAGGCAAGAAAGTGTAGTTATGACCTTGAGTGCGCAGAAACCAATTTTGAATAGAAAGTCTTCTTTTTTACAAGTGCGCAAAATAACGGTCATCGCTATACTTTCGTGCCTCCAGCTATAACAACATTTTAACCGACTAATAAAAGCAAAATTACTTACATACTTATTAATTGATAGTGTTAGTTTAAAAACAGGTAGGTAGGCAGCTAGGTTTATTTCACATCTGTATGGTTTATTTCAACGCTTTGTCCGGGTTAGCGTTTCAGTTTTCTACCTGTTTTTGACCAAACTGACAGATCTAAATGTCAAGGTCCCATTTTATATCAATCTTGCTTGAAAGAGGTAAAACTTGATATTGGCATCTCTCAATTAAGTCCATAATTCCACATAGTAAAAATCAGTTTCCACCGTAGGTAACCTATGAGATTCAAAAACCAAAAACAAAAAAAAAATGTATTCCTCAAACCAAAGAAAATGTCTGAAACTATTACGGGTATTTTTTTATTATACAACTTGCAACATTGGTTTTGTGCGTTTAGGTTTTACATCGAAATTTTATGGGTTGGATTATGGATGATGAACTCTTATTCAACTTATGATAATTATAGATTTTTAGCAAATTACTAAATCTTTTTCATCATTCAGTTTTATAAATATCTATCAAAAATTTGATATTTTATGTAACTACAAAAATAATGCGAGATAACATATAAAGTATGAAGACGGAACTAAACGTGTCTGCTTTTTTAAAAAAAAACTATAGCACTGAGCTAAAGTGTTTTGAGTCACTGTACCGGTTAGGATTGATGAAACTTGATTCAAACATTTTTCAGATTGTTTGTTTCATCATTCTGTCAATATAGTCGTGAAATTTATTATTGAGGAACGATTACGGAGTGCCATATCATTTTAACTAATAGGACTATCATACTTTATAACGTAAGTGGCAGTGGCGCCATCAATTACTTTCAAGACTTTCTTAATGCGTTACCTACCTACCTATTTAAAGCTGATCAAACTGCTTGCACAATTAATTTCTAGTCTAAAATACGATACTTACTCGCTTGCTTTCATAGGTACTTTACGCAAGTGGGCGTACTGGCGTAGCATGAGTATCAGCCGACTGGGGTGGAAGACTACCATTTGCCGCCCTCTAAAAGTTTCAGTTCTCCAAAAATCCGATTTCGAGACTTTCTTAAAAACACCAGTGCCTAAAGCTATTGATGCCTGTTTCCTTCTTTCATTTCCCGAACTCAGGAACGTCGTTTGAACACTCCCGACTTTATATTTTTTTCTGGCGTATTGCTGATCAGAATAAGCTAGATAAATTACCTAATTAATTAGTCACCTAAATCTTGCTTTACTATAAGGCAACTTTAAACGCTATACTTACCTACCTAATAATTCTATCTGGACACACATTAAGAAAAAAAGAATAAAACAAAAGTTATAATTTCTTATTAAAAATGTTTTATTTATCAGTTCATAAAAGTAGTGACTCCAAAAATTGCATTAAAATATCTTAACAATAAGTTCAATTTTAATACCTTTGGTTACTAGGTAACTACCTAAAGTAAAGTAGAAATAATTAAGTACTCAATATTTGTTTAGTTAAAGCTAATAACTTTATGGCTAAATAAAATCTACAACAAAACTTACAACGATTCAAAATCATCATCTATTTAGGTATTAACTTAATACATAATTACAAAATTAAGCACCAAATTGTTACATACAAACGAACAATAAAACTGTAAGTAAGTACATTATGTAGGTACTTAGGTATATTAAATATTTTTCTACAATATTGTCCTTCAAATTGCACCTACACTTTTGTTTTAGTTTCTTTCAAAAATCAAGGCTACCAAAAAAAATGTAAGTAGGTAGCACCTGTTAGTTCCTGTAGGTAACCTACGGGACGGATGATACGGGTATACTTACAATCAAACTCTGAATGAGCTTACTAAAAAATTATGTAGACCCTAGGGTACAATGGGACCATGATCTAGGATTTGGGTCATAATCAAAATGAGTTCTTGAAAAAAAAATTAAATGTAAGTCAACATTTTGATTTATAATTTACCATTTAATTTAACATAACGAATTAACAATCTTAGAAAATCATCACCATAGCTCAGTCTCAATTATTTATGGAGTAAATATTTTTTTATTATTATTTGCATCTACAGAAAAGACTAATTAGTCTACAGAAATAACAACAATTATACTTTTTATTATTTAAGTGTTAAAAATATTATCAACTATTCTTGCTATAATAATCATTACAAGTTATGTGTCTTAATTATTTTCAATAATAATTAAATAATCTAATAGAACCTCTAAAAAAAAATAACAAAATATGTCTACAGGTGGGACATATCCTTCTGTAGACAAAGGAAAAAAACGGCGTCATCTTCGGAATCTTTCCAGAAAGATAGAGCCGTCATTTTTTTTAACACAATATCGGCAGAATGATCAGTAGGTATCATCTGAGCCTTCAAACTGGCGGAATTCTTTTCTCGATCTCGCATTTTTGAAGAACAGGTAAGTACCTTCTTCAGGTGTCAGCCTATCACTAAATCCAGGAGAATCTGCAGATGCAGATGTGCTACTGGGTGTTTAAGGAACTTCTGGGATCTGAAGAACTGGTGGTGATAAGCGGAGCGTTTGAGGTTGGAGGAAATGCAACTGAGATTTGTGAAGTGTCTGGTTTATAATCGATGCGTATTGTTCCCAGTTCAAAATGTATACTTTTAATTTGTGTGTTACAAGTTAAGCAGCTTAAACATCTAACACGAATAATTTGGGGTTCATCCCTATTCCAAATCAACTGTTGTATTTCACGTGTACCCTAAATGGCCGCAAAATACTTTTGTCCAAAAGGTTCTCTGCGTACACCTTGTCCACAGAGAAGATTTCCACATGAGAGACGTTTCCATAGTATTCAAAAGATAAAAAATAATATTTGATCTTAGAAGACGAGGGACAGACCATGCGCATATCACTCCTTTGAATCTATAATAATAATATAATCAGTAAGCAAAATACATTATTACTTACTTTTTTACGACATTCCAAGGAAAGACACATGAAAAGTTACAAAAACTTGTTCAGAGCTTTTAAAACTATAAAGTTGTCGTTACTTGCGCGCGTTCTCAGTCTAAACCTCTCCAGCACATGACAGACCATTACATTTTTCCAACATCGAAAAAAAATACGTTACGATACGTTTAGTAGAAATAAAATTTGACAGATTTTAGACGTCCGCAGGAGGAGACCATGAAACTAAGAACACGTTGTTTACCGTCATCTGTGGCAACTTTACCATTAGCGAGCAACTTTACCTATAGAGACCTCTGTGGTTATTTCACAAAATTATTTTAAATCTATGGCTCGCTGTACATTTTTGGGTGTTTTGGTAGATTTCTTATAAAATGCTGGCAACCCAAAAAGTGTTTCATACTGGTATCTTTAACAATTTAAAAAATACGACACTTTAAATTCACATGTGGCAATTTCTGTTATTCAACATATTGGCAAACATTTGTGTTTGAACGAAAGATTCTAAGTGTACCGAAAGAATTTTTGAAGTAAAAGGTAAGTACTGTATCCTAAAATGGTTTTATTCAATTATCAATGAAATATAACTGCAAATTTTAAATTTATGGACGAAGGCAATGTTAAGTGAGGTTAGGTAAAGTTGCTAAACTTAAAATAATGGCAACTTTACCTACTGCTAGGGTTGTCACGTCTTGCACGTTTAAAAAATAATAATCGGATGACACAGGTTTGTTCGGTATAATTAATTTATTAGATTTTTGTTAGTTTACCGCCCCGTACCTTCTGGATACTACATTTCTATATATATTCTTCAAAAATTTACTTCAGAATCTTATACCTTTGTACATATTTTTCTTTTTATGACAAAGGGGGTAGAATAGTGTTAGTTATTTTTTTTAAAACAACCGGGTTCGATTCCCTACCTGAGTCCCAGCTTTTTTAATGTATGAATTCAGTATTTCTTTTCATTAAAATCAATGGCATGGTACATACGTAGGGGAGAGTCGGTTATATCGGACCACTTTTTACTTTAACTTAAAAATTTCGACTATTAAAAGACTTAGAATAATTTATGTATATGCAAAACAAACTTTAATATTTTACCTTGCTAAACCCGAGAAATCATATTCATATGTTAACTTTAACATACTTAAAAATGGTTTCTTGTGAAGGACTGCCATCGGTACGATTTAGCCGACTAGTCGTTTTAATCGTACCACCAGGTTTTTAAATCGTACCACTCAATTAAAGATAGTAAAATTTCAACCACACTGTGTATTTCAAAACATAGGTAGTAAAGAAATATTAGGAATACCTTTTGGGTGATATAAAAACAATATTATCCACACATCTATAACAATAATGAGAAAAAAATATAGTATAAACTAATATTATTATAGTAACGTGAAATAAAAAGATGTTGGTAAATAATGATTGTGTTTAGTTCTTGTTGGAAAGAATCACCAGTGACAATGCAGGTATTGAATCTAATCAACGTTTGAACTTTTTTTATCGTAGTTATATCGATTAATTACACGTTCCACATAATATTTTCGATATTATGTTTCATATTTCTGAGGTTTACAAGCTTTTTCTTTCTTAACTTTAACTTTTTTTTGCTTTGCCTTCTCTTCTTGTTGATTTTTATAGATGTTTAATGTAATTTCGGTATCTATTTTTGAATAGTGTTCTTTTTTTATGTATTTTTGCTCCTATTTTTCTTTTCTATTAAGTATGTCGTTAAAATGTAGATTTTGATTTTTTTTAGTCTTTGAAATTTTGTTCAAATTTAATTCTTTGTTTTCGTAAGCTAGAATAGCTCTTTTCAGGTTCTCCCTGTTCCAATATAATATTTACTTTTAGCTTTTGGGTCCGTCATCTATAAATAGGGTCTGTAAATAAGTACTTTTGGATTAGTCGGTCATATTGTACCAGTACGATTTAGCCAACTTCTAGTGGTACAATTTAGCGAACTAGGCCATTTTCTAAAAAATCAATACTCTGGCATAAATTCAAAATTTAGACACGCTTCAAAAATCACAAAGAATCTTAGATTAAAAATGTAAGTAAACAATGAATAATGTGTATCTCTATGTAACCCTGATCACGAGTAATATCCTTACGAACTTACGACAAAATTTGCAATAACATCCACAAAAAGAAGATTTTTTCGCTCACGCGCACATTTTTCAAATCACATCAATTACAATTGCGGGTGGCGCGGGGTTGCGCATTGCCACGATTTGATGCTGCTAGTGTAGAAAAAAAGACCCATTAAGAGGGAAATTTAGAAGTGGTACAATTAAAATGGCAGTACGATATAACCAACTCTCCCCTACATACCTTGGTACGTCCCAAAATAATTGTTTTATTTTTTGCGTTTTTGACAGCCCTTGCAAAAAGAGTTAGTTTGTATGAAAATTCAAATAAATGCGTGGTATCTTTACCGTACCTCAAAATTTTGCAGACAGTGACACTCATTGGCAAACTTTGCTTACTTCACACAAAACCTTACATCTTAGAGCAACAAACTTTAAGTCAAATGTTTTTAAAGATTAAAATTCTAGATAAAAATGGCTTAGGCAATCTTGCCAAATCTGTGTCAACTTTGCCTGCGTTATATTTTTGAACACTGTGACGTATTTATTTAACTTTTGTCGATATGAAAATGCTGAGCATGTAGCCACATACCTTTTCTACAGAATACATAAAAATTATATGTTATAAGTATCATAGTAACTAAGAAAATTGAAAAAAACTAAAAAAATACGGCAATGTTGCCACAGATGACGGTAATTAATTTATTTCGGTAAACAAATGTCGTAATTTTATGAGTATGATATTATACATACTAAACTATTTGTCAGACCGAAAAACATAAAAACAAATATATTTAATGAAAAGTAAGTATTTTTTATACTCATCTAAAGTGATGAACTTCGCATCTGAACAGTCTACAGGAGGGGACTTTTATAATTAAATGTGAAAAAAATTCTAGCTCTAAGACATTTTTTTTTATGATTCTCGTTCATAAAATGGAGAAGCAAAGACAAATTTTCAAATTATAAAAAGACATGCGATAGTTAAGTATTTAATAGCCATTTTAAGGTAAGCGAACTGAATTTTTCGCTCTTTTGATTATGACCCATTTGGGAAGTCTAGTCAACAGGCTTACCGTACTTAATATGGTAGTGACCCGTTCAAAAAACCAGTACCTAAGTACCTGTTCTATCAACCGAACCTACTTACTTGAAAGAAACCAGACAACACACTTTTATTCACTGAGCTAGCTACCATCGCCTACAGGACTCAATTTCAAGTATTGTAGGCCATAACAGTTAAACAGATATATAATTTGTCCGTCCTCGTAATTTGCAAGAACTATACAATTTATTTACCTACCTTATGCTTAAGTACTTAGGTACAAAAATATAATTCTATAATACTCATAACGCTACATCCTTATACTTAGTCAGATCATCGGATTCATTGCCTACAGAGTTGTTTCTCATACCATAAAACCCTCTATCCCTCGTTCCACTGAAGCGGTAGGGTTCATGCCTTAGCAAGTTGACCCCGTAAGCCGCATCTTCCCTTTTATACTCGGGGTAAAACCTGGGATCATAATCTGGCGGGTACATGTGTCCCGTGGGACCTGCGCCATAAGGGTACCTGTAGTATGGATAAGCCATTTCGCTTTTGCAGTCCATTCGGTCTTCATACTCGTACTTTGCTGGATACTCGTCAAACGCGCCCACGATGGAGTGTCGACGCTTGTAGGGGTTGTCATATGGCCCTGAACGAGGGCCCACCCAGGTTCCGTACATCTGGGGCACTGGCATCTGGCCGTAGGCTTTGGGTAGGCCGCGCAGGCTGGCGGCGTACTGGCGGTCGGCTAGATGCTGCCAGTAGGCTGGCGGAGGATGCGGCATCATGGGCGGGTAGCCCATGCTCATGGACTGTCGGCTGGCGAGGTGACGTCGTAGGTCTGGCATTGAACCGGACTTTCCTGGAATATACATTTTAACTTATGAGTAAATTTTAAACAGGTTGTAAAACTTGCAAAGATCTCCGTGTTACTATATTCACACGGAAATCTAGTTTTTAGTTGATGTAAAGTATCAGGTATCAGTCTATATTGTCCCACAGCAGGACAAAGGCCTCCATCATAGAAATCAAGTCATGATTGGATTAGGCCTAATCACCACGCTTGCCTAATGCAAATGGGTGATCAGTAATCACAAACCCGAACAAAGTTTAAAAATTTGAAACATTATTTTTCTCGACCAGGTAATCTTAGTTTAAAGTCATAAATTCATCAGGTAGGTAAGTACAATGACACAAATCAAATATGGCGACGCTGCGCCGAACAAGCACCCTTAAACTACCAACTGAACCAGGTTTTCAGGTCACTACACTCGATAGTTTGTGATATTAAGTTCGCTTAAAACGCAATTTGTTATATAAACACAGCCGTCGAACAATGTCACCGGCACACAATGAAGTTCCCATCGGAGTCGCAAAGCTCACTCAAATCACAGAGTGGGTAAATGACAGAGTGAAAGGTAGACTGAACACAACTGTGGTTGGATAATGGAACAAGGAGACACACTGAAGCAAGGCCTGTGCTGTGAGGTCGAGTGAGTGAGGGTACCGTAGGCCCAATTGGGGGGAAAGGGTAATCGACGCCCAGCGCCATCTATCGGTTCAGTTTGGAACTACTGTCCCGAAGCAAAGTGAGGGCGGGCCACTAGTAGTTTAATAAAAGGAAAAAACATTCACGTCCTTTCACTCATTGAGTCCTTTTCGTCGAACTGCACCTTTCACTTTAGTGAACTATTTCGCTCAAGTCTACAACTTAACATTTGTGCTCACCGCATCTGAGGAAAACCTACTCAAGCAAAACCGTAAAGCCACCCACCGGCTAAGTAATTTGGTTTTATAAACTTCTATCGAATGAAGGTATTCTACTCTCTACGGTCGTGTTTGGTAAAGCACCCTTTCATGTTGGAAACATGGGCAGAATTGAGAGAGGAGATTTTAATACTATTTTACTGCTTTTATGTGATAGGTGACCTGGATACCTGTCTAGGTCACCTATCACATAAAAAAATCTCCTACCTACCTAGACGGACCACACAAACAGTAAGCGATTGCCGTTGCCTATTATCCAATTATATGATACAATTATATCCAAAATTATGCCGTCGCCCTACACCAATAAAATTACGCTGCCAAAGTTGA
>JABMDO010001537.1:0-15148 GCA_014851415.1 Cnaphalocrocis medinalis
TTCTGCCGACGTTATTGACAAGACGTAAGTATATTTATTTTAAAAGCCATAGACCACCCGCACACCGCGCGAACCTTTTTAACAGACAATTAACGTATCAAATGTATAAAATCTTCGCGTCGCTAACAGTTACAGATACACCCTGTATAAGTACTGCTTGCAACCGATCATGGGTTCGAATCCCACCTGAACATTTTGATGTTTTTATGCGTTATTTCTTTGACACAAAACATATTTCTAACGTGAAATAGAAACCCCATAATAGCATCAATAAATGCGGTAATCTTATTAGAATCTCAGATGCGCGCGCAAGGTGGCGGGGCGCCGTGCGTGCGCGCGCACCTGCGGGGTCAACGCACTGGACAGATCATATTGTATTGCTGTTATTCATATAGTTTTTGTTCCCTTTTCCGTTTAATTAGAGACAATAGAATCCTTGCTATATTAACGAGGCTTGGGCCGCAGGATCGCTCGCTTTTTTTGTCATCTTTTTTTATAACTCAAATCTATATAATATTATGTTTGTATTCTACCGTTAGGTGCTTCCTGAAACTGTTACAAGTCTCTCAAGCTGTACGATTGTTTGTCACCCCAATATTTATTTTAAAAAGCTTAATATAATGTTTACAACTTCATCCCATCCATCCCATCAAACGGTACCTTGGACGGCCAACTGGCCTTTCATTTTGACATTTGGCTGGCATGAGGTGGCGCAGGACTGTTCTAGATGGAGGCTCTTTTTATCGGAGGTGAAGCCTCACTTTGGGTCGCTGCGCCAGCCTAGATAGTTGTTAATAATGTTTAATTACTTGAAATGTGTACAAAGCACTTTCATTTGATACCCCACACGACCCCGTTAAGAAACTTTTTTCTTAGTTACTTACCTACTTTTAATCCTCTAGAGCGCAAGAGTCAATTTATCGTGCCTATTACCCTTATCTCATATTCCGATGAGACCAATGTACCACGACCGGAGAAGGATCAGGCGCACGCAGGACCAATAGCTTATCACGAGGGCATAATACCGCTTACTCCCAGTTTCCAAACTGATTCAAATACCTGCGCTGGAGTCGAAAAACATTTAATCAAATGTATCAGACGGGACAACTGGAATTACCTATACCTAATATCAAACAACAATAGGTACCCATATGTCCTCAAACAAAGGAAGCTTGATTCCATTGTTTGTCCATGACTAACTTTCAAAGGGTATTGCAGAAAATAGTAACGTATACAAATATGAGATCGAAAGTGCGCGCGCGCTGACTCACCGTCGCGGGCGAGTTGATAAAAACGCGCCAATGAGAGTGATTCACGGGACCATCTGAATCACGTATTGTCTGGATGGCCTGTGGTTAGACAAAGACAGTGGAGCGGTTCAACTGATAGCCGATAACAACACGATCCGTTGACCCAATCCGAGGAGAAGGGGGTTATAGGTTGAGAGTGCACGCGAGAATCCACTGGTGTTGAAAGGCAATTGCTTACCATCAGATCCGTCTGCTCTCTCTCCTCTCTCTCCGGTTCATTCATGGCCGAAGCGTGGCTCTCCCACAGTCAAAACATTGAACATGTTCCCACTTTTGCTTGCAATCTCATCATCATCATCAGCAACCCACACTCGTCCAGGGCTGGACATAGGGTTACCCTAATGCACGCCACTGCTCCCAATTTTCGGCCACTCTCATCTCAGATGCCTTAGCATCTACCCTACTAAAATTCTGCATTCACAATACTTATTTTTTCCAAAGATCCTTTAACTTGCTTGTTGTCGGATGCGTATGTGTTGGACTGCGGAGTTAGACAGGGGGGATTATCCTCTCCAAATATTTTCAACATATACGTTAAACGATCTCATCGTGGAACTGAGCAACATGCGTGTCGGGTGTCGGATTGATGGTGTTAGCATGAACAACTAAGCTACGCGGATGATATGGTGCTGCTCAGTCCCTCGGTGGGGGGTCTCAATGAAATGCTGAAAGTTTGTGAGTCGTATGCCTGATAGACATGGGCTAATGTACAACGTAAAAAAAACCTGAATATATGGTATTGAGGCCGCTGGTAAATGTCCTGAAACAAACACTCAAATTAATTAAATGGCGTGGCCGTAAAACGAGTGAAAATATTTAAATATCTGGGACATATCATTGCGAGCGACCTCAAAGACGATCATGATATTGAACGAGAAAGGAGGGCTCTAGCGGTAGAGGTAATTAATATGTTGGCACGCAGATTCTCTCGCTGTACAGAGGACGTCAAGGTGACGCTTTTTAAAGCATACTGTCAAAGCCTGTACACAGGAAATCTGTGGGTCAGGCACGCCAAAAAATCGCTGGAAAACCCTTCGAATCCAGTACAACAATGTCTTTAGGATGCTGTTGGGGCTGCCATCGTTTTTGCAGTGCGTCAGGGATGTTGCCCAGTACCAAACTGACGGCTTCGAAGCCGTCATACGCAAGAAAACGAGCCTCCTTGATTGCAAGAGTGAGAAACAGTCCAAGCAGCATCCTGAGGACATTGGCGGACCGATACACATCGCCGCTCTGGAAGTGCTTTGTGCTGAGAGTGATCAACACGGGAACCTACCCTCTCACGTGATGGTCACCTTTAGCACAACATTTATTTATTTAATAATTTAAAATATTTAAATAAAATAATTTAATTTAATTCAAAACTAAATGAAATTTATGATTATATTTTATTTTTATTTTATTTTAAATTCAATTCAATTCAATAATCAGAATCTAATTTTGACTTGTTTTGATTAAATTTCATTTATTTTGCGACTTAGGTTTGATTTGATTTAATTTAATTTAATTGTCTGTATAACATAACTGTAACTATGGATCTATGATCTGAAATAAAGAATTATTATTATTATTATGTATGTTTTATGTCCATAATCTCGGGCAATTATGTCCCGGACTTTTGGAAGGCATGCGTGTAGGGGTCGCAAACCGGGATACCGAATTTCGAAATACCGGAATACCGGCCAAATTTAGGTCTATTAATACCGGTAGTCATTTCACAAAAACCGGGATATTCGGTATTTTCGGTTTTAGTAAAATAAATAAAAACAAATACACATAAGACAAAGTTACGTGCCATTTAATTCAAATTACGCGCGCGCGAGTTCGTTCACCTCGCCTTACCTACCTACAAGACTGATGAATCCGGCGACAGCCGAGTAGCCGAACTTCCCGCTCTCTGTCCCGCGCAACGATTAGCGAACGAGCCAATAGCGTGGCTCGAACGGTGCAAGTAAGTGAGTTGAAGTTAGTTGCGACCGATAAGTGTCAAATTTCCTATTTCAACTGTTTAGTTTACCTAACCTAGGTACATTTCGTCATTGCGTGTTTTGGTTTGGTGGTGTTGGTTGTGATTTTTTAATTGCTTTTGTTACCTCAAGTTATTGTAAACGGAACATTAGTAAATTATTGCTAAGTACTAACTAAATGGGTGATTGCCAACAATAATAATAAACCTTGTGTCAATGAAAATTTTGTTGTATTTAGAAGATGAATTCATTTAGTTAGGAACCTACTTACTATTCCTCCGTAAACTACTTTATTATACTAAATTTGCTAACTTAGGTTTAATCCCGGAAATATCGAAAATACCGGATATCGGTATTGGTCTGGGGCCAATACCGAAAATACCGGTTTTGGTCAAATGATTCGGTATTGCGAACCCTACATGCGTGGGGCCGAAGCCAACACGTAGAGGCCCGTTCAATAAACAAGTTAGTCTAAATGTGATGTGACACCAGCCGGCGACTGTCCCTGTATACACTATGGAGTGTAGCCAAGGACAGTCCCCGGTTGGAGCAGGACTATTGAAAAGAGTGGAAACAAAAGAAATTGGGCTATTGTGTTGAGGTGCTAATGGACTGAGTGACTGGGACTATGGAATTACTATGGCGCCTGCCCGATCAATGATAATAATCACGAATAAAATGGGCAGGCGGTGACTCGCACGCACACTGGATGGGCTCCCTGAACGGTCGCTCTCACAAGGAGCGACAAGGGGGCAACATTGTTGTGAGGTGCTCAGGGTGTCGAGAGGTGTACTCCGCTTTCTACCCAGTGTCTGTAACAACAGACACTGTGCCAACTCGCGACTTATGCATCTTTCACTTCCACCCTGCGAGCATATAGCTCTGACGTCCCACTCTGGACGGCCGATGAAGGCAAGCCAGAGGTGAGAGTCCTGCGGCCCCTGCTGGGGTCCACTCCAGCCGGCCAATGAAGGCAAGCCGGGGAGAGGGGCCTGGTCGACTCTCGGGGACATGGGACCCAAGGGATGTCACATCCCATTCAGCTCGCCACAAAGCTGCCCTGGGGAGACTGACTGCACTGATGAGAGTTGTTGTTCTTCAATGAAGACCACCAACTCTCACCAGCGGGCGATGGGGTCGTCACTTCCCTACGCACTTATTATTTAACTATTACAACATAACTAGTAGCCAGGTCGTGTACCCTCGAAGGGTCAATGCTCATAGAGCAAATTGTCAGGTGGTACCGGCAGATGACCGGAGAATGCCATTCCGTAGAGCCTGACACTTATAAATTCCGCTTTTGCGCTTGCAAATCTTTAATGTTATTCACGGGAAGACATGTGCTATGAAACAAAACTTTATAAGAAAGATATGTTTTTATGTATTTTTAAATACATATTTGAGTAAAAAACACATATTTGAGTTCTATGAAGAAGGTTTTGTGCCCTGGTGGGACAATAATATAAATTGCTACTTTACAATATCAAGTATGAACCCTAAAGTAGAATCAATTAAAAGTTCTTATGTTATTGCCCTATGGTTATCAGAATATGCGCTGGTTTTCGCCGAGTGAGTGTGGGTACCGGAGGCTGTCTCCTCGTATGCCACCTATCACATAAAAAATAAGATTACAAAGTCGTAGCTTCGGAGCCCGGAACGCCCTTGGGCCATAACCTTTACCCGGGGTAAGGGTTGATGACAATAAAGCGACTACCGCCTGAGTAGGCAACCCTAGACCAGGGAACCCGACCTAGAGTTAGGTACTTACGCGTTCAGTATCATCATCTCAAAAATTGTAGCCAGTAGTTTAAAAAGCTTTCTGAAACGTGTAGGTTTCCTCACGATGTCTTCGCTTCGCTCATTAAAATAAATAATAAAAAAATAAATTGAGACAACATCACATACATTGTCCTGGCCCCAAACTAAGGTTTTCCCTTGTACTATGGAAACCAGAAACAACGAAGGTACTACAAACACCCAGACCCAACACAAATATCTGTTTCATCAACAAACATTTTGTGTTGGTGCGGGAATCGAACCCGCGACCCTTACGTCTCAATCGGCGCTCAAACCATTGCGCTAAACGGGTCGGCATTGGCGAGCTAGAGGTAAAATCCAAACCTACGACCTTCCGATCGGGAGGCGCGCATTCTCAGCCACTAAGCCTCCCTCCCCACGCGTGCACTTCCTTTGAGCTAAATAAAGAGTACAATAGTGCTAGTATGTTAATACAGGGTTGTTAAATCTGCAGCTGTCGCCCACCTGCCGTATCATAGAGGGATTTCTGCCGTCGACCCCTGCGCGTGCGCATCTGACAGTACCCTTTTTCTAGTGCACATTCTTTGGAACACTAACGTGGAATCGGTTTTTTTGTTGATTACACTTGCTTTATGCGGATTGGTGATCACAAACCCGAGCAATGTTCGAAAAAATCGAAACCTACTTTATGCTCGACCAGGATATCTATCTGACTCCGAAATCAGCACTTAAACCCCTGGACCAACAGGGCGTTCGGTAAAAATATATCTGACAACACAATATTTAAATTAATAGGTAGGTGTACAAAATGCCCTTCTTATTTTCAGTGGACTGTATTATCTGGTTTCTATTTTCCCTCGGTCAAATCATACGAACTTGATTTAAAAAAAAATCGGTAAAAAAATCTTTTAAGTTAAACGGTTTTATCTTATGTGCACTGAAAACTAGAAAATAATAATAACAATTAGGTATTCTAAACTACTAGTACAGAAATATTTTAGTACTACGCAGCTTTTAGGCATATTAGACTAAAATAAAAACGTGGGGCCCATTAACTATTGCTGTAATACTTTCTTCTATACTAAGTGTGGAATGCATCGATTTACTATAATCGTAACTGGAGATTTTGACAATCAATAACCAGCCGTGGCGGCTTCATCAGCGAACGCCGAGTTCATGATCTACCAAAGTATAAAGATATGCTTTGCCATAGGTAGGATTTCAGAGGGGCCCCACGTTTTTATTTTAGTCTAATATGCCTAAAAGCTGCCTAGTACTAAAATATTTCTGTACTAGTAGTTTAGAATACCTAATTGTTATTATTATTTTCTAGTTTTCAGTGCACATAAGATAAAACCGTTTAACTTAAAAGATTTTTTTACCGATTTTTTATTTTCTAGTTTTTAGTATTTCACGAAAACCATTTACTAATCCTTTTGTCCGGGAGAAGACGGAGTCACAACTGAGCTTCTAAAGCTGCCGGCAAGCCGGTGCTGAAGGAACTTCGGCGTATATTTAACTCGGTTCTTTTCTCCGGGAGAACTCCTAGGGCGTGGCAGCGGAGCTTGATCGTATGGTTCTTCAAAAAAGGCGACAAAACCTTACTGAAGAACTATTGACCAATTTCACTCTTAAGTCACGTCTATAAGTGGTTCTCAAGAGTCATTTCGAATCACCTTACACGAAGACTTGGGGTGCCGACAAAGTTATAGCACCATAGACCATATTCACACAGTGAGACAGGTTATACAGAAGACCAAAGAATATAACCAGCCCCTGTGCATGGCGTTTGTAGACTATGAATAAGCTTTTGACTCCGTCGAAACCTGGTCTCTTCTCAAGGCCTTGCAGAGGTGCCAAGTCGATTGGCTATATATCGAGGTGCTGAGGAGTCTGTATAACGCCGCTAATATGTCCGTAGTAATCCAAACTGTCCAAACTGAGCCTGTCCTGCTGCGACGTGATGTGAGACAAGGAGATATTATGTCTCCGAAACTCTTCTCCGCTGCGCTGCAGGACATGTTCAAAACGCTAAACTGGAAAGAGCGCGGAATCAATATTAATGGCGAGTACATGTCACACCTACGATTCGCAGACGACATCGTCATCTTGGCGGAAACCTTAAATGTCATACAGGAGATGGTGAGCAGCCTGGCTGAATCTTCCAAACACGTCGGTCTTCGGATGAATTTGGATAAAACCAAGGTCATGTTCAACGAGCTCGTTGATCCGGAATCGGTCACTGTTAATGGAGTACCTCTTGAGTTGTCCAGGAATATGTCTATCTAGGACAAACGCTCCAATTAGGCAGAAACAACTTCGAGAGAGAATCCAATAGAAGAATTCAGCTAGTCTGGGCAGCATTTGGTCTTCTTGTCAAGCCCTTTTATTTGATACCCATATTGGTGGGATTTATAAAAAAAATGTTATCAGCCATTTGGTAGCGGCGGCAATCTTAGATTTCAATTTTGCATAATAAATTGTATTCTATTTGTTGAGACCTTTCATTTGATACCCATGTTGATGGGATTGATAAAACATAAGTTATCTGCCATTTTGTAGAGGCCGCCATCTTGGATTTTAATTTTATATAGTACATTGTATTTTACTGGTTGAGCACTTTCATTTGATACCCATATTGATGGGATTGATAAATCATAAAACCTACGTTATCCGCCATTTTGTAGCGGCCGCCATCTTGGATTTATAATGATAATAAATATACATAATTGTATTGTCACCAAAATCCAAAGTGTATACAAAATTTCAGATTAATCGGTTGACAGGAAGAGGGTGAAATTTGAATTACCAAATTTGACCCAAGAATAAATAATAAAACAAACGGGGTGAGCTAAATAAAACCGTTTAAAAATTAAATAAATTTATTTTCCTTGTGTAGGTATTTACACAGATACAATTTGACAAGCAGTGAAGAAAATTAACAATTGAAAGTCGAAATTCTAATATAAAAAGTTGTGTTCTTTATTCGAACCAATGAGGTTGTATATCTCCAGAACACCGTAAACAGTAGGATTACATTGTTGATAGTTAACACATAACATTAACAAAAACATTTTAACTACTTACTGCAATACACCTGATATTATTAATTGACATTTGGATGAGTCGAAACCAGGTCAACGGGTCAAAATTCGGCAAACTGCCAACTGCAGGTGCCTGCATAATCAGTTACAGGTGGATGCTCAATTTAACAAAATAAATGGTTACATAACGCTACATATGAAGAGGGCTCATATAGTGACGTTTCGTGCATTTGTTTGTAATGGTTCACGGTTTTATAAATGCACGTGTATATAGCCCTAAATGGACGTGTATTTTACCAAAAACGATAAATGAGATCTAAAGAAAATTTGTACCCACTGGTATCTAATATTAATGTTACTTTGAAGAATGCCGATTCTTAATCGACAGTTAAGAAACCTAGGAACAGTCACGTACACTAATAAGTCTTGAACCTCATTCAAATACGAACCTTATAGCCCTGGCATAAGAGTCAAAGTGCTTATTTTTTATTGTAGGCAACTATACGTACATTATGTAAAGTATCAGCTATACACTGTCCCACTGCAGAGCAAAGGCCACCATCATAGAAATCAAGTCATCGCTACTATGATGGGATTAGGCTTAAGCCGCCACGCTTGTCTAATGCGGATTGGTTACCACCCGAGGTATGTCCGAAAAATTCGAATCATACTTTTGCTCCGTACTTAAACACTTGAGTAAAAACCATCTTGATAATGACACAGTTCAGTTCAGGCTTTAACAAAAATGGATTGGATTAATAACTACTGAAAGTTCAATCTTTTTTTTTTATATGTGTAGGTAGCAGACGAGCAGGCGGATCACCTGATGGTAAGCAATTGCCGCCGCTCATGGACACTTGCAACACCAGTGGAGTTACAAGTGCGCTGCCAACCTTTTATCCCCTTCCGCCCCGGGTGGGCCTCCGGTACCCTCACTCACTCAGCGAGACACCACAGGGGCTGCTTCACGCCGGTTTTCTGTGAGGCAGTGGTATCACTCCGGTCGAGCCAGCCCATTCATGCCGAAGCGTGTCTCTCCCACAGTTAATCTCGAAGAACTTTATGTTAGAAACCACTAACATAATGTCATAATATACTAGGCCTTTGCATCTTCACAGCTGATTTAAATAGCATCTTAACTAGGGACACCACAACTTCGCTCGTGGCTGTACAGACCAATTCTCGATTGTACTTTTCGTCCGCATTTGCGGCAAGCGAAACGAGTGTCGACGGATGGGGGCTTCCAGCATGACGTCTAGCACGCTTTAATGCCAATAGGCCTGTCGTAGGAGGCGATGCCACTACTGGCGAGTGGCTTGCTCAGTACCACGACTCCGCGAGGGAAAAAATCCTACTGGGTGTCCTGGTAGGTCGCGCATTTGGGAAGGGCTGCATTGCGCCAAACAATTCGGTTCAAAGTGGCGAGCGCGATTTGCGGTACGGTCCAGTCCCGGCTGTGGGGTATCCGACCGCGATTGCGCTGAGATGGACACCCCAGGGGTTTTGGTTAGGGTTAGAGTCCCACACACCACCTTGTCCCCCACATGTGGCAAGGTGAAGGCCATGATGGTTTCCCCTGGGAAAAAAAAAATAAGGTCGTGTTCCTATGCCTTCGGAGACTATCTTTTTCCAGCTGCGGCGCTCAGCAGCTAGAACCTCCCACTTAGTCACCGGGATGCCTGAAGCATTCATGTCCCGTTTCACATAGTCCATAATGACATGTCATCTACCCCTATAGATAGGTGGTCGTCCTGCCCAGTTCAATGGCATTTATCTTCCCATCTCCAGGCTTAGAAAGACGTTGAACGGTTTTAGCTCGCATCTGCTGTGCTCATAGATGTCAGTCGTTGACCAGACCAGCCTTATCGAGGGAATGAAGTTGATCACGCTCCACTTAATGTTTGTAATTAGGTACTAGAATACCGTCATCCCAATTATAGGCCAAGTGTTATCGTAATATCAGAAAACCTTACATATCTGTATTTTTTGTGCCAAATAAACGTTTTCTATCTTCTATACTATTTATAAAGAGATAACTTCTATAGACAACGACAAGGTTTATAGGTAAACCGAAAACACGAAACGCTTGCGCGATGTAATTTAGCACAGCGCCATCTATTAGTTCATTTCTGAATTACGGTCCCGAAGCGAAGTGAGGGCGGGCCACTAGTTCTTAATAAAGCAAAACAGGTCATTACATGAAAGAGATCGTACCTATTAAAATAATTAAATTTAAATTAAATGCGCCGGACAATCACACCAATCAACCTGGTCTCAAACTAGGGAAATCCCTGTACTATGAGTATCAGATGGCGATAATTAACTGGAAGCGTCATGTCAGCCCAAAGCACCCAGACCCAAGAAAACTTAGAAAATGTAGTTTGCTAAATTGACTTGACTGGGAATCGAGCCCGGGACCTTTCGCGCTTCGGGCGAACCTTACCACTGCGCCATCGGGTATAAGATGGCCGTCAATCCATCGGCGGTCAGCCATCGACGCAGGACATTAATAGTGCACAAGTGTGTCCGCAGACACAACTGCACTCTCAATTCTCTTACCCTCATATTTCGATGTGACCAGTGTGACACGATCGAGGAAGTATCAGGCGCAGGACAATATTTATCCATATCACTGTGGGAGAACCACGCTTCGGCATGAATGGACCGGCTCGACCGGAGTGATACCACTGCCTCACAGAAAACCGGCCCCTGTGCTGTGTTTCGCTGAGTGAGTGAGGGTACCGGAGGCCCACTCGGGGGGGAAGGGGATAAAAGGTTGGCAGCGCACTTGTAACTCCACTGGTGTTGCAAGTGTCCATGGGCGGCGGCAATTGCTTACCATCAGGTGATCCGCCTGCTCGCCTGCTACCTATAACATAAAAAAAAAATATCACCTTAAAAAAGTCAACAAAAGTGACACAACTCGCCGCCGACAAAATCAAGAAAATCGTCTCAAATCCATCGAATTGATTACGTCTGAAACAAAAACGCGCAGGTAGCGATCAGCTGGCTCGCGGCAGGTTGCGAGATGGACAGATGCTGCTGCATCTGCCGCGGCGCGTGCGCAGCCACACTCGCCTTGATACTTTTAATAAATAAATTCACACACCATCTCATACATTATTATTTGACCACCTATGTATCTGTCTATGTATGTAAGCACTTAATGTTCCTTTCCGTTTATCTACCTACCTCTTATTATGTATTCTGTGTCTTACTACTGTCGTGTTGTATCTGTTTTTTGTTGGTCAATAAATGTTTACTTACTTACTTACTTACATTCACCCGACTCCTGACTGCCATGTGATGATGTGATAGCCCCCATTGGACAAACATTTGTGTGATGAACGCTTGAGTTTGATCAGTGTCTGGGTGTTATATACCTATGTATTTAAGTATTATTTGTGTTTCCTCTGTTGTCTGAATCTGTAACACAAGTACTTAAGTTACTTAGTACCTACAGAGTCGGCCCGGGTTAAAAGATGAGATGTTTTGTGAATGTATTATTATTTTGAATTAAATATTACAAGTAGATAATAATAATATCCTCATACCGATAACGCCACGGAAACCGATCTTTTTTTATGCAATAGCTGACAAACGAGCAGATGGATCCCCTGAAGCACCAGTTGAATCACATTTTTTTATCACCTTTAACTTCCTTTACGGACTCCTCCCCCGCATGACGGCAGGGGGTATACCCACTAAAACTCCTAGGGTTCTCCCTCATCGTCCATCGTGGGAGATTGTCGTAGGGCACCAGCACGAATCTCTAGCACTACGGCATGTCCCCGGACGGCAGCCCGCCTAAACGGCGGGCCTGGCGCGTGCTCCCCCAGGGTCGGGGGAGTGGAAGGGGACAGCAGTCTGCGGAGGGGTTCCGCTGGTGGGTGGTACGGGGGTATCACCACTGGCATTGCGCAGAGATGAAGGAGACGCACATATTGGCGTCGTCTCCTCCCCCTCCTTGCCCTCCCCCAATGGAAACTCCGATACCCTCACTCACTCAACGGAACACAGCGCAGGCGCTGCTACATTATATAGCTACCTAGTAAAAATAAATTGAAATAATATTAAATAATACTCGAATTCCTGGCCGTGGTGATAAGTGATGATAGATTCTTGAAACTCACTCAATCATATCACTTTTTGACATCATCATCATCATCAGCCTGTTGCAGTCCACTGCTGGACATAGGCCTCTCCAAATACTCGCCACTTTGATCGATCTTCGGCTACTCGCATCCAGCTCCAGCCAGCCTTCTTGCGCAGATCGTCACTCCATCTGGCCTGAGGTCGTCCTACACTACGTTTACCATAACTTTACTTTTTAACATAAGCAGTGACAATACGACAGTGTCTTCTCTTTCTCACGCTTTGCTTAGCAGGGCGGCATCCTAAGTTTATGGTTGTCTCCGTTCGGTGTGAAAATATGATCAAAGTATCAAAGCTAGTCAGTCGGCGTGTTCGGCGGTCAGCTGCTCCAGAGGGCGCGTGCGCATCTCGCCGCCTGGCTGCGATCGCAAGTCTGAAGGGCTCGGGCCGAGGCATAGGCTGAAGCGGGTATGGACTACAAAATAAATAATTAACAGAACAACTCTGGTGTTCAAATTTTGGTCCGACCTGATGATCGAACCCGGTACTCAAAGCGCAGCCGTACGTCGCATTGTACACTTTGATCGATCACATCGAGAAGAGCTTCTAAGATTAATTGAATACCCATGAGAGTTAGCGGGTGATAGAAATATAAGCTTGAAAGATCAATCAATGAATAATCGCTTCAACTTTAAACGAGAAAGCCACGATTCAGCATGAATGGGCTCGACCGGACTGCCACTGCCTCACAGAAAACCGGCGTGAAGCAGCTCCTGTGCTGTGTCTCGTCGAGTAAGTGAGGAACCGGGGGCCCAATTGGGGGAAAGGGAGTAAAGGTTAGCAGCGCACTTGTGACTCTCTCACGTATAAATGCAGGTGTCTGGGTTTTTTTGTAATTTAAATATTTAAATTTGTATTAATGTAACTTTTAGCACGCTGACATTTTGGGCAACTGTAAGCCAGCATGTCCATTGTAAATTTTATAAATAAATAAATGGGTAGCGGCAATCGCTTACCATCAGGTGATCCGTCGGCTCGTCTGCTACCTACACAAAAGAAATAGAAATGTAAGATGTAAGTTTGAGTGTTCAATCGATAAATCGCTTCAACTTATACCCCCGCTCCCGCTACCTCCCCTGCCCCGCACCGAGCGGTGACTCAGCCGCCATTGACCGCAGATCTCTACTCGAACGATTGCCGCGCATCTCGTGCGCGTGCGCACCTCAGCGCCGCATAATAAGTTATGTCATTTTAATGAGCGTTGTGTAACGAGCGGTTTAAATAGATCGATATGTTTGCTTCTTTTTTAATTTACGTTACTTTTGCTGTCTTACTTTAATTAGCATGCACCTAGATACTATTTTTTTATAATTAGTTCTTTGACATATTAGATTAAGGGCATATTTCACAACATAAAGATAAATAGTCACATAGCTATATGTATCAGCCTATATACTGTCCTACTGGAGGGCAAAGACCTCCATCATATGATGGGTTTAGGCTTAATCACCACGCCTGCCTAATTTGGACTGTGATCACAAACCGAGCTATGTTCGAAAAATTCGAAACATAATATTTTCTCGACCTCGACCCGGGAAGCAAAGCCAGGACCCTAACCTGCTATCCCGGTCCGGTAGGTACTTAAACCACTAGACAAACGGGGCGTTATAACATAGTTTCTCACGCTGTTTTTCCTCGTCATTCCACCATCGAGCTAATGGTAATGTCCATGCCTCATGCGCCAAAGGTCGTGGGTTCGGTCCACCACACCCAGGACAACTATGATGAACAATTTTGTTTAAAAAAATACGTACCAAGATTACAAAATCCACCTATCACCTTCCGTTAACAGGACCCAGATACTTATCCACTAAACTACCATCCTTTCCCCCTGTTTACGGAAGTCTGTAAGAAATCTCAAGAAAAACTTTGGGCACGAGCGGCCAAAAACGAACAGTCTGACGTCTGTCTGTATTACACGGTCAACTTAACCTAGGATAAAAAGCCCCGGTATCCTGCGCCTGCGACGTCCACAAAAACACGTCAAGCGTCATTTGTTTTGTTTTTGGAGATGTTTGTTTATCTTTTTGTTGTTTCTTGAATTCATTTATTTGTTTTAAGTGATAGAAAAAGGGGTGGCTAGTACTTGTTGGTTTCTAGGGCTGCCGTCCATCCGTGATTTCCCAACCACTTAGGTCTATAAAGTTAGTATTTAAGTAGGAATTAGTTTAAAAAGTTTTAATACTTACTACAATACGATATTACCACCCCACTCATAAGAGAATTCTGCGGTTTGTATGTAAGAAAGGCTTTCGTGGTACATAAAAGTTAGGTTAAGGTTATTTTTTTTTATGACCACCCGGAATATAATTAAGGTATTTTTGGGTGGTCATAAAAACAAAATAACCCTAACCAACCTCTACCCTAAATACCTAACCATACCCTAACATGTTTTTTGGCATTTCACTAAACCAATTTAGGATTTAACCCTAAAAATATATTTATTTATGCAAGAAAGACTTTTAGGGCACTTAGATTCAGCAAATTCAAGTTTAAATTGTTATCTGGGAGCTTATGTCGATATTTACCACGGTCGCGTGGAAGTTTTATATAATTACCGGTTAATATGGATAATTCACTACATTTACCATCTGCATTGGTGATTATCTATAATTACCGGTGATTATAGATAATTACCGATTGCTTACATTTACCGTAACATATATATGTCACCGGAAAATAACAAGACTCGTAAGTTGATCAATTTTCTAGGTAGTTGATCAACTCTCGGAAAATAATAAACGGCAGTTGAAATGTACTATTTAACGCATTGAATTTTAGTAAGTTGATTAATTTACGGCGTCTTGCCGTTAAATCATCCGACAAAGGCAAGGTGTACGTTGATTGGTTAATAGACTCACGTGATTTTATACCTGCTAATGCTGTCGACCAATCAGAGAAAAGTGTATTAAGT
>JABMDO010001538.1:0-12120 GCA_014851415.1 Cnaphalocrocis medinalis
ATATGTCAGAGACAAACTTGGAGTTCTCTCAAGTGGCTATTTCTTGGCATTTATCATGCCAATTATAATAAACTGGTGGAGAAAAAATTTTTGCCAGCCCTGTTTTTTCGCTTCATTTTTACTTTCTTCAGGGGTTACCATACCCTATGCCCATACATAAGCGGCAGTGGTGTCATCAATTAATTTCATGCTTTTATTGACCCATTGTATTAGGGTCCCCCAGGGAGCCAACCTGGGCCAGTATTATAAATATTTGAGAAAAACTTACTTACTTGGAGTATTCAATCAAACTTACTTGGAGTTTTCATAAGTGGGTATCTCCTGGAACTTGTCCAGGGGTTCGCAGTCGTTGTTGACGCTGCACACGAACGACTGCACGAACGTCAGCAACCCCGCACTGGGCATCGCGCGGGCAGGAAACCCACCTTAACAAAGATATATTTTCGAGTTACTTACTTATATTGTGTCTATTGTAAGCCTATTTTCCAACAAGTCAATCAAATACATAGGAAAAATATGCAATAGCGGCGGCCCGTACTGCAAATAAAAGTATAGTCGTAAAACAGTGATTTAAAGTATTTAATTTATATTAATCATTTACAATAATTCATTAATTAATAATCTTAATGAATTATTAAATAGCTTAATTATTAATTAATAATACAAGAATTTCAACTTTGTTTATTTATTAGACAGACAAAAATATTATTATTGGACAAAAACCCATTCAACAATAGGTAGGTTCATAATATTAATCTGATTTTAAAGTAGGAACCTCAGTTAATAACGAAAAAAATTATTGAAGATCAAAATATTAAATGTGTTAGGACGTCCGTTTACGGCAATCGCTTACCATCATTTAGTGATCCGTCTGATCGTGTAAGAAAAGTAAAGTAAATAGAAATCTACTTACATGAGGGAAAGTCCTGGTTGTCCACGTTTATCCTCACAACGTACAGGCACATCATCACCATGGTCGCCCATCCTATACCAGCAAGCGTTATCTGAAAATTATCACAGATTTATATTAAACATTGGATTATCTGGTTTACTTACATGCTACTTACATTAAACATTAAACATTAACATGCTTTGTTATTATTACTAATATATTAATGCTTAATTAAATGTGTTTGCTATGCGAACACATTTAATGAAAATAATAAAACAAAAGACAAGTCCTTCGATATTTAAATAGGTAGGTAGGTACGCATTTATATTAAAAAATATACTTAAAAAAATTACCGTTGAGGTTTTAGTAATCATCATATTTTCAAGAGTGTCTTATCAAAAGGAGACCTTTTTATTATTTATTATACTGAGTAGGTATGCACTATGCAGTCTTGTTTTTAGTGCAAAAATACACACTTTCATCACTATATTCTTCAAGTAAAGCAGCTACAAATTAATGAATACAAAAAAAAGTTAGTTTTCTTATAAACTTTTTTCTTTGACAAAAATACAAAATTGGGTATTTTGACGTCTGTCAACCAAACTATTTTCGCCTTTTCGCTCCGCTCCAATGCATCAAGAAAAACATGAAATTAATTGATGGCGCCACTGATGCCTCTTACGTCATAGGACATGGTAAACCTCTAAATAGAACTCGGTACTGAATAGTTCCTCAAGATTTTTCTCGGCTTTATTGACAGAGTACCTATACCAAAATAGGGATGAAAATCGAACCCAACTTAACATTTAACACTCGACTTAGCATCAGGCAGGGTCACTAGATATCTATTGCTCATTTGACTGGCAGGATGGCGCATTTCGTTAGTGACTCTGCCTCATACGCCAAAGGTCGTTGGTTCGATCACCACCCTGGACAAACATTCGTGTGATGAACACTTGTGTTTTTTCAGTGTCTGGCCGGGCTAACAAGCGCGTCACGAGATAAATTTGTCGACACTCGTATTGCGTCGGCGCAGTTGCTCACCTGACTGAGCGATGAGCGGGATAGAAGGAAGCGACCTCGCGAACGAGAGTCGACAAAATTTTGTCGCTGTGCGCATCTTAGCCCAGCTGGTCAATGTATGAGTTGTTGTGTGTGAATTTATTTATTATTATTTATTGCTCACCAATTTCCGCTTCCTGATGAGGTAGTCCTTCCACAGCAGCAGCCGCAGCTGCCGGCCCGCCGCCATGTCACCCACGCCCCGTCATCACTGAAACAAACAGACTAACGTTACACAATCTCTTTTTTTTATAAGATAGGTGGCAGACAAGCAGACGGATCACCTGATGGCAAGCGATTGGCGCCGCCCATAGACACCAGTGGAGTTACAAGTGCGCTGCCGACCGTTCTGTCTCTCCTATTGGGCATCTGGTACCCTCGCTCACTCGCACACGTGGCTCTCCTTCATGGACATGATCAAAGCTTATCAATTTATTTCATATCAATGAATTTATAATGAATAATTTTATTAGGTTCGTTGAAACGTTTCCACCAAGGTTGTGATGTAAAACGCTGTTTTACGATGTAACGAGTACTTAGTTAGCCGGGTGGTTTCAATAAATTATTTATTAGTCAGGATCATTAAATAAAAAAAAAACCACAAAGGCGAAAGTTTGTGTGTGAGTATGTCAACATGTTATAGGCTACATTTTACTGCGGGAAAATATCTTGTTCTCTTGGGAAAATCGATAAAACTTTATTATTTTGCTTGTGATAACTTGAATAGTATTTTTTTACTGTTAATTTTCCCTAATAAGCAGTGTATAACACAGCGGGGCATATCTAGTCTATAATAATTACGATATTAATTTACATACATATTTAAATTACTTAGATACGATAAAAGTATTACAATGAGTGAATATAAAAGTAAAAGTATCAGTCTTTATCCTACTACTATTATAAAGGCGAAAGTTTGTATGGATGTATGGATGTTTGTTACTCTTTCACGTAAAAACTACTGAATGGATTTGAATGAAACTTTACCACAATATAGCTTACACATCAAAATAACACATAGGCTACAATTTATAAAAATATATTGTGTGGATTGTCCAAAATATGACGGTAAGTGTCAATAATTAATTCCACGCGTACGAAGTCGCGGGCGGCCGCTAGTACTGTCATACTGCAGGGCAAAGGCCATGGTGGAGACCATAGAAATCAAGTCATCGCTACTATGATGGGATTAGGCTTTATCACCACGCTTGCCAATTAATGCAGATTGGTGATCACAAACCCGAGCTATGTTCGAAAAATTCGAAACATACACTTGTGACTCCACTGGTGTTGCATGTGTCCATGGGCGGCGGCAATTGCTTACTATCAGGTGATCCGCCTGCTCGTCTGCTACCTATCACATAAAAAAAAATATACCTACTTTTTGGTCGACCCAGGACCCCGAAATCACGACCCGGTACTTAAAACTAGACTAACGGGGCGTTGTGTGTGAATGTAATTGTATGTATATAAATAGGTAGGAGTAATAAATAAATAAATACGCCAGACAATCGCACCAATCAACCTGGTCTCAAACTAGGGCAACCCAGGGGTTGTGTAGTACAGGTACTATGAGTACCAAATGACGATAATTAACTGGGGGCGTCAACCCAGAACACCCAGACCCAAGACAACTTAGAACTTAACTAGACCGGGAACCGAAGCCGGGACCTTTCGCGCTTCGGGCGAACACCTTAGCCACTGCGCCATCGAGAATAAATATTTGAAAAATCGTAATCGTACGATAGAGGGAGCTTTTCAAATTATCATACAGATTGTTTACGATTCCTACGTACTATATCCTACGATTCTGATCTTAACTAATTATCTACGCACGGCACAGGTAGATAGATGCCTAGATACCTACTTATATTACAATTTATTGAAGAACAGGCAATAATAAAACAAAGGAGTAATAGAATAATACAGGAAACAATTAAAAATCACAACCTACCTCAATCACTGTAATTAAATCAAGTTTTCTCACAGTGTTTTTCCTTAAGGGTTAAGAAGGACCGACATCTTGTGCTTTTAAATTCCTAGTAGGTATTTGATATGCAGGTCAATGCCCTCTGGAAAACAAGGCATTTGTATATTGCCTTGAAGCCCTAAGTAGTATAATGTGTTGTCACATCACGTGCGCTTACGATCGTAGAGATCACCACAGATTAGGTACAGGTAGCCTAATATCAGTTTACTAAAATTTATCAAAATTCCTCAGTTGATATTCAACCGTACTTGTTTGACATTATGGTGAGAATCGATTGAAAACAATTTGACAGAGCACATCCTTTGATAAACTATCATAATTAAAACAAAATGTTGAAAAAAAAAAATTTCTTATTGTTATTTTAGTCGATTAATGTTATTCATTTACTTATTAATATGAATATGATGCACCCCATAATTAAGACACACTACTTTAATTGTTTTTGTTCTATGCCCCCGGCTTATTTTTATTTTTTTATGTGATAGGTAGCAGACGAGCAGGTGGATCACCTGATGGTAAGCAATTGCCGCCGCTCATGGACACCTGCAGCACCAGTGGAGATACAAGTGCGCTGCCAACCTTTTATCCCCTTCCCTCCCGGGTGGGCCTCCGGTACCCTCACTCACTCGGCGAAACACAGCACAGGGGCTGCTTCACGCCGGTTTTCTGTGAGCCAGTGGTATCACTCCGGTCTAGCCGGCCCATTCATGCCGAAGCGTGGCTCTCCCACAGTTAAAAAGAAAATTAAGACACACTACTTTAATTGTTTTTGTTCTATGGCCCCCGGCTTATTCTTGAATATTGGGACACATCCCTGTAATAGTATTGTGGCTATGCTAAGTTTTACCGGGTGTTCCAAAATTCAAGGCCTATAGCCGAAAATCGGACGGAGCCTCGGAGGGCATTATTATTGGTCTACTTTGGATGCCACTGGTTCTGTGGAAGAAAACCAGAGGCGGCTGCACCACGGCGCGCATGTTGACACTTTTTATCCGGTCGGGTTGTTGTGGTGCGCGGGCGCATACAATACGATATTTTGTCTGCGTACACAATGGCTACAACGCTCACACTTTGCGTGTTGTTTCAACTTGAAAAGAGTCAATGTATAAGCTAATAATTTCATCATCATTTTAGCCAATAGACGGCCACTACTGGACATATGCCACCCCCAAAGTTCGGTCACACAGGTCGGTGTTACCCGCATTCAAGGGACTCCCGCGACCTTCACCAGATCGTCGGTCCACCTGGTGGGAGGCCTGCCACAGCTGCGGCCTCCTGCACGCGGCCTCCACTCAAGGACCTTTCCACCCCAACGGCCGTCTGTTCTCCTCGCAATGTGCTACCACACAATGTGTGTAATCATTTACCTATAGGTATCTCTACAGATACCATAATACAATACCACTCTATATATAATAGTAATAATAGTATCTATATACTATTATTACTATTATGACTGTATCGGTAGCGTAGTCGGTCGCACTTTAAAGCGACGGCTGCGCATGGGGTCCTGAGATGGGGACTACGGTGCGGCGACCTCCTCGTGTGGCCTCCCCCGGTAGTATTTTCTTTCTGTTTGGAACTGCTACCGAAGGGGTCCTGGTGTCCCTGGGCAACGGCGGGTAGCAATTGGCTTGTCGCCATATTGCTACCCGACGGCTGACAGCTGCACTTTGAGGCCCAGCTCTGTCTGGGCCGGGGCCCTGTCCGGCGCCCTGTGAGGATCTCCTCCACTTTGGGCGCACCTTGACGTGGGCCCCACCGAGTGGGGCGCCTTCGGGCGCCACCCCCCCACAATCTTTTGTGGGGGTCTTTAGTTGCTGGTCTGCGCTGCGTCCCCACTGGCCAGTGGGATGCGGCAAAGGCCGGCTAACCCCACCTCTCCGCTCAGCGACCGACTGCGCAATCCAGCGTAGCCGGCCGTGGGGCTGTCTGGTGGGGCAGTTTTTTGGAAGCCTGCAGGCACTCTCCCCCACCTTGCCCTGCAGCCAGCAGGGTGTGGGTTTGTGGAGAGTTCTGCAGGAGGCCCATGCCCGCGACGCCCGTATCGCAATCCAGCGATGCGGGCGCCCGGTTGGGGCTTTGTCGGAGGGCAGTGGGAGCTGCTTCTGGGGGCTTTAAGCCCCGGGAGTCGGAAAGAGGCCGTATCTGGCCGTGCCTTGCTGTCCATGGTGGGTCTGCGGGTTGATGAGGTTCGTCCTATTTTCCCGCTTTCCCACCCCGAGCCTGGATTTGCCGGGAAAAAGTCGCAGAGTGTTTAGTGGGTATGCCATTGAACGGCCTCTGATTAGCAGAGGCCCAATCCAGGGGAGAGCCCCACACTACCTGGTCGTCTCCCAGCGGCCGGGTGTGCATAAGGCGGCATTCACTCTGCGTGAACAAAAAAAAAAAAAAAAAATGGGGTCCTGAGATCCCCGACCCGGGCCAAAATTTGTACTTGAGTTTTTCTGATCAGAAATTGTCAGTGTTAGCCCGAAGTCTGGAAGAATGCGGTCTTGTACCCCCGTGCCTTGGAAAGAAGGTTTAATGGAGTCGCCCTAAGAGTAATACTCTGAGAGTCACATCCAACCCCCAACACGCAAATGCATGTTGAGGTCAATCGAGAATATCTTCCAATTTACCCAAAACTAAGTATTTATTGCGAAAAAATATCTAGCTGTTAAATACAAGTAGGCAAAATAACATACCTACTCGTACATACATAGACAGCTAATAACGTCCTTCTTTTTTGTTTTTCTATTTGAAAAATTTGACGACGTTAATTAATTTCTGTTTAGGTAAGTAAGTACCTACTTTAAGATACGCGTGTATCTTGCATTGCATTGCATTTTCACAGAAGTCAAAGTAGGAAGCCAATAGGTAGTATTCTTTTAAACTAACACCATGTCATTTTACAATGTGGATGTACACCATAACATGGGCGTTAACTTCAAAGGTTCTCAGCCAATACAATAATTAATATTGCCTAATAATATGCTAAGGTACCTTACACAATCGGCTTTACGACTGAGCTATTGTTATAAGTAAAGCAAAAAGTACTAAATGATGGGTTAGGACATTTCAGAACGTACAAGTACAGTTTATGTACACGCAAGTCCAATTTGAGTTGCTGACAACTTCAAAACTAAGGCACAGCGCGGTTAATAACAGTGTAGCTACTCTAGGGTTGCTAAATCAAATCTAGATGGAATCGGGAGCATATCTTATTTTTAGGGACTAAGTACTTTTCATAGTCCTAATCCTTTCATAGTAGCCTTTGCCCTACTGTGGGACAGTATATAACTTGACAGAAACTTAACTTTAGTCGGGAGCAGAGGACGAACATTTGGATTTTTTACTTATCGGGCGGAAGGATAAACAAAAAGTAGGGGAAATCCTAGGCTACTCCGGTGTTGAAAGAGGAGAACTTGTTAATTATAAAGGCTTAATTTACGAAGTGATGCTAGCACTTACTTAATAAAGAGCTATCGATCAGATTAAGTAGCTGACGTATTATTACCGGCATTTTAGGTTTTTTTTTTTTTTTTAATTTACGTGGGAACTGACTTGTACTTAATCGAAACTAAGTAGGTAAACCTAACATGTATTGAAATTAGGTATTATTAATTAATTAGGTATTGTTGGAAGCATGTTTTACGATTATGTGTATCATAGGAAAATTTTAAAGAAGAATTGGTAGTTTACTGTACTACCTAAGTAAAAATCTTAACTCTACTGTTCTATCTTGTTAACTATGAAATCTTCACAGTAGTTTTTACCCACTTATTGAAATGCTTACTTCCTTCATTTTTATGTTGTACGAGTATACCATTACGTCATTATCGGTACACTGTACAATAATAGCAAATCAGACATGCTTAAAAACATTATCATCAGATACTTATTTGATGAACCCAAAATATTTTATGAGTAGTTTAGTTATGAGTGCCATTTTTATTTCTCTAATCCAAACATAACATTACACAGATCAATTCACCAGCTTATTGTTACGGCTAAGTATATGCCCCTGCATGCGGAAATAATTTTTGTGACTGGGGTTCATTGGATTTACGTATCCCGTGCTCGTAACCGTTGCCGATGATGAAAAATCGGGAGCAGTGGCGTGTATTAGGGGAGACCTATGTCCAGCAGTGGACTAGTGTGTGCTACTAATGATGTGCCGCAACATTATTAAGGTCTCCGCTGGGACACCCGCGGCTGTCTTTCACCGCTAGCTTACGGCTATCTTCCTTATGATGTTCAGTTTCATAATTATGATTATTATTAGTATTCAATTCAATAGGTCTCTCTGACAAATAAAATGCAATGGTGGAAAAACCAGGAAGGAAGTTTAAAAAGTTTTCAAATCCACACACAGGAAGTCTAAATACATAAATCCTTTATGAACCTAATTGAAAAAAAAAAGATCTCTGACCTATAGACACATTTTTTCACTCACATACCAATTATAGATATGCTAATGGTCACGTTTAAGCGTGTTCAATGAGCGGTGACAGATGCTCAGCCGCTCATTATGGCATAACGCGCGAAGGACCTGGTGAGCATAGACAACGGCATTCGTCACGAGCTCGAACTGCTGCGGAAACGGTTCCCAAACTGTGGCGAGCGACCGAAGCGACGGAGCCCAGGAGCGCTACCATGAGTTGACATCTAAAACTGACATAACGTAAACTATTGCTCTGTCTCTTTCAAATGCATCACAATGAAAGAGACAAAGCGATAGTTTTCGATAGCGAGGATAGTATTTCAAACTCATGGTATTGCTACTGGAGTATAGACGGACGGAACAAAGACGGAGCTAGAGTATCTCTGTCATTTAGGGAAGTCCATAGAATCTTCAGTTTGTCTAAATTCTTAAGAACGTAAGGACTGGCTTCACATTTGCGGAGCGGTTGTTTTTTCTAGTATTTTTTTTTATAGGATACGGGGCAGACTAGCATACGGATCACCTGATGTTAAGCGATTACCGTCGCCCATGAACACCTGCAACTCTAGGGGCTTCACAGGTGCGCTGCCGGCCTTTTATTTTGCCGGCAATTTGGCAAGCTGACGACCAAACCATCAGCAACTGAAGAAGCATACAAAGAAGAAAAAAAAACAAGGTCTTATAGGGGAGGAGCACGGAGGAGGCTCAAACTCGGTGGTTCATGATCAAGATCTTATACAAGTAATAATTATTGATACAAGCTGGCCGATCTAAGCAGGGAATATGACGAATGAATATTTCACAACAAGATGAGGTTTCTTTTTAGTAAGTTTGAGAAACACAGTCATCACACAAGAATAGACGAATTTGCGCACTCGGCCGAGTAAGCGGGTAAAAAGGAGGTTTCGATAAACATGTTAATGGGGACTATGGCTGAATGCTTGTTTATTTATTTATTTATGCTCTTCAAAACATTAGCAGCCATTACATGTTGAAATCAATTAATCGTGGAAATGCTTTATATACTATAAGTGTCGAGGAGAGACTCCTTGGGTGGCGCTATTAGGTACGTTTTTTAATTTAGTTTTTTATTTCTTAACGTTTCGGTGTCACTTTTGTTTTCTGTTAGGGTCATAATCAAAAGAGCGAAAAATTCAGTTCGCTTACCTTAAAATGGCTATTAAATACTTAACTATCGCATGTCTTTTTATAATTTGAAAATTTGTCTTTGCTTCTCCATTTTAAGAACAAAAATCATAAAAAAAAATGTCTTAGAGCTAGATTTTTTTTCATATTTAATTATAAAAGTCCCCTCCTGTAGACTGTTTAGATGCGAAGTTCATCACTTTAGATGAGTATAAAAAATACTTACTTTTCATGAAAAATATTTGTTTTTATGTTTTTCGGTCTGGCAAATAGTTTAGTATGTATGATATCATACTCATAAAATTACGACATTTGTTTACCGAAATAAATTAATTAAACAACGTGTTCTTAGTTTCATGGTTCTCTCCTGCGGACGTCTAAAATCTATCAAATTTTATTTCTACTAAACGTATCGTAACGTATTTTTTTTCGATGTTGGAAAAATGTAATGGTCTGTCATGTGCTGGAGAGATTTAGACTGAGAACGCGCGCAAGTAACGACAACTTTATAGTTTTAAAGCTCTGAACAAGTTTTTGTAACTTTTTCATGTGTCTTTCCTTGGAATGTCGTAAAAAAGTAAGTATAATGTATTTTGCTTACTGATTATATTATTTTTATAGATTCAAAGGAGTGATATGCGCCATGGTCTGTCCCTCGCCTTCTAAGATCAAATATTATTTTTTATCTTTTGAATACTATGGAAACGTCTCTCATGTGGAAATCTTCTCTGTGGACAAGGTGTACGCAGAGAACATTTTGGACAAAAGTATTTTGCGGCCATTTAGGGGTACACGTGAAATACAACAGTTGATTTGGAATAAGGATGAACCCCAAATTATTCGTGTTAGATGTTTAAGCTGCTTAACTTGTAACACACAAATTAAAAGTATACATTTTGAACTGGGAACAATACGCATCGATTATAAACCAGACACTTCACAAATCTCAGTTGCATTTCCTCCAACCTCAAACGCTCCCTTTATCACCACCAGTTCTTCAGATCCCAGAAGTTCCTTAAACACCCAGTAGCACATCTGCATCTGCAGATTTCTCCTGGATTTAGTGATAGGCTGACACCTGAAGAAGGTACTTACCTGTTCTTCAAAAATGCGAGATCGAAGAAAAGAATTCCGCCAGTTGAAGGCTCAGATGATACCTACCCAAGTAGCATTGAGAGTTCTATAGGAGTTGACTAATGGTGTACATTTATTCTTTAAGCTGTCTATGTAAGCTGCACAAGAGTTGTATAGCATGCTGTACAGCCCGTTTACCACCGATTTGGGCACAAATTATTCAGCTTAAGTTCTCAAAAGGTACACAGTAGTAGAATAGTGGCTCTTTAATGGTAGTTTAAAGAGAGAACTGTGGTTTTAAAGCTGACGAATGGCACTATTTTAGATTCCCTGTGGTTATTTATATAGACAAGGGAGTTATTATAAGTGACAAGTGAACAATTAAAGAGCCAATTGTTAACACTCGTAATCACAAATGTACCCTATAAACCGACTTTTAAGCCGCTTTTGGATCGAAATAGTCACTTGAGTACCATTTTGTAACGCATAATATTTGCGAAACATGTTTTGCTTGCATGTACATAATATCAGAAGGAGATTGTGAAGCCATTTTGATGTGATTTGATTTTAAGTACACTCTGTTTATATATGATGTTGTGTTAATTTTACGGGGTAATTTAAATTTATCGTAAGAATATACACATTTATTGTTAAAATTTTCACGCGCTATGCTATATTGTAATATAATCAAATAAGTTTAACAAAATAAACAGAGACAAACAAATCAATATTTCATATTTGTGTTTTAATGACATTAAAATTACTGCATGGGTTGTATTTAAATATCAACTACAAAATCAATAACGAAAACTCGTAATAAGTGATAAAATCATACTTAATATAAAAATATTATAGGTTATTAAGAGTAAAAAAAATGGTGGTCATTGTCTGCATCTACAATGAACTATTGTAACTCAAAATTAGTGTTGCGACCTGTATAAAGTTACACACGTGTATCCATCATATTGACGTGAGCTCTAGAAAGGTTCACAGGTGTTGTGTTACGATGCGAGCAACCTAACAGCGTACATGTGAACCTCGAATAGCCCATGCCGAATTAATATCTTATTAAGGTTTTTGTTCAGCTATGAAATGAAAGCTGACTAGAAGAGCAATGGTGTCCTGGCAAAACGCCAATAGTTACTTAATAAGCTACATTTACACCGCTATAGATTCCTTACACAGGTTTTAGGTGGGTATTGCTCGCTTTATTACAGCTAATGTACCACGTGTGACCTCTATTAATGCTAGGGATATCATCAATGAACTAAATGTGGCCTTTTAAAGAGAATAAAATGCTATTTGGGTACTGATCATTCTGCCGATATTGTGTTAAAAAAAATGACGGCTCTATCCCTTTCTGGAAAGATTCCGCAGGATGACGCCGTTTTTTTTCCTTTGTCTACAGAAGGATATGTCCCACCTGTAGACATATTTTGTATTTTTTTTTTAGAGGTTCTATTAGATTTTTTAGTTATTATTGAAAATAATTAAGAACACATAACTTGTAATGATTATTATTATATTAGC
>JABMDO010001539.1:0-13139 GCA_014851415.1 Cnaphalocrocis medinalis
CGCTTCGCTTGAGGGGAGCTCTGTGGCTACATCATACGTCCGCATCGGCACCAGTGCCGGCGATACTGAAGACGCGCCAAAGCAACCGCGCATATTTATATGTGATAATTTTTGTGTGTAGGGTACTCGTATATTTTCTATAAAATGAACACCCTCGTATTTATTAATATTGTGTTGTGTGAAACAGATGTACATTTTGTCCTTGTCTAGCGTCTAAATTATTTTTGTATATAAGTAGGTAAATTTTGGAAAATACATTCATTATACTCGCAACCTTCTTTCAATCACACGCCACAGCAGCATCCCTCACACCAAGCATCTAAATGATGTGGGTGAAACTGTTGTCGAGTGGAACGGTGGCGAAATGAAGCGGCAGGAATCAATCCGAACAATTCCTCAGAGCATTCCCCATGGTATATTCGGTAGAATACACATAGCGAAGCTACATCTCTACGCAGCGCCAAGGGATCGAGCCTACTGCAAATATCTTGGCAGTCAACGATTCGAGTCGCTCTCCGTTGAATCCGGTCTAGAGGGAGAAGCTGGTACATGGGCGCCCCTGCCCAAAGATGAGAACAGTATTCCATATGCGGCCGAACTTGCGCCTTATACAGCAATAGACGATGGGCCGGAGTGAAATACCGTTCTCGATCGATTGAGGACGCCAAGCTTTTTTGAGGCTAATTTAGCCTTGCCCTCTAGATGACCGCGGAACTGGACTTCGCTCGATATGTCAACGCCAAGTATCGAGATATTAGCTGAGGCAATTAAGGGGATACTCTCAAAATAAGGAGATACGTCCCCACGGTAGCTTTTTTGCGGTGAACGCGCAAAACTTGAGTTTTACTGGGGTTAAATTGGACCAAGTTAAGTCTTCCCCAGTTAGAGACATTACCAAGTGATGTCTCAGTTGCAGACACAAGTTTTTCTCGACTCGCGATGACGATTTCCCGCGAAATATTAGCGCGGCCGGATAAGACGCATCACCCGTACTGTCATCCGCATAAGAATGAATCTCGCTGATTTGCAGCATATCATTTATATGCAGGAGGAACAGAGTGGGTGATAGTACGCAGCCTTGCGGGACACCAGCATTAACAGACATGAGGTCAGAGCACTCACCATCAACTACGACCTTCATGCTTCGGTCTGCCAAAAAGCTAGTGACCCATTCGCACAATTTCGCGGGAAGCCCATAGGAGGGGAGTTTCGAAAGAAGCGCTTTGTGCCAAACCCGATCGAAGGCCTTGGCTATATCCAGACTAACTGCCAGGGCTTCCCCCTTACTCTCAATGGCATGAGCCCACCGATGAGTCAGGTACACGAGAAGGTCTCCAGCTGATCGGCCTTTACGGAAAGCCATATTGCCGGTCACTAAGCAGCTGCTGACCTTCAAGGTACCGAAGTGAGCTGGCTGTTAATAATGGACTCCATTATTTTTGAGAGAAGGGAGGTTATGGCAATTGGCCTGTAGTTAGCTGGATTAGAGCGATCGCCTTTTTTCGGGATCGGGGTTGCACCAAAGCTGTCTTCCATGAAGATGGGACTACGCCAGAAGAGTATGCGAGTCGATAGAGGCGCGTCAGAACAGGTGCCAACTCAGGAGCGCACATCTTCAACACAATGGGAGGAATTCCATCGGGCCCACTCGACTTGTTAATATCCAGGGACAGAAGTGCTGAGCGTACAGAGCGCTGGTAAAACAGGATATCTGGCATACTGCTTTTGCAGTGCGGAATCCTTGGTGGCTCTTGTCCTTGGTCGTCCAAGTCGAGTTGGACGCAAAGAGTTTTCCCAGGAGATCGGCTTTCTCTTTTGCGCCATAGGCTAACGAGGTCATCTCCCATGTTTAAAGGCGGAAAAGATGGCCTACAAAAATTCCCCCTCGATAGCTTTGGCGAGAGACCAGAACGCACGGGTTCCCGAGGGAAGTTGCTCTAACCTCTCACCAATCCTACCGATGTGCTCTGACTTCGCCCTTGCAATGCTTCTCTTGAAGGACCTGGAGGCAAAGTTGTATTCCTTTTTTAGGGCGCTGGTGTTGACATCCCGCGACGCCACCGCATCGGCCCCAGGCTTGGTAAGCCTCCTGCTTCCTGCGAGAAGCCGATTTGGAGGTTGAACCAAACCAGGGCTTATATCTGCCACCAGTAGGAACCACAGAGGATGGAACAAAAAGTTCCATACCCTGCAGCACCACTTCAGCAACAGCATCAGCGGCGACGTCGGGGTCATCCGGCGAAAAACACAACGGTCTCCAAGGGTAGGATGCAAAGAAAGACCGCATCCCATCCCAATCCGCTGACTTGTAGTGCCAAACACGGCGGCCGCGCGTTGCTCGCGGTCTCTGCGCAGTTGTGAGAGGCACCGTACTACGGACGAGGCAATGGTCCGAGGAGCCCAGAGGGGCGCAAACGGAAACCTGGTACCCGTCTGGATGAGAAGTCAGCATTAGGTCCAACAATGAGGGTTTTGGCACTCCACATCTGGATTCGCGTGGGCGTATTGACCAGCTGTGATAGGCCATATGCAAGGGCAAAGTCATGAACAGATCTCCCCGCGTGATCGGTTTTACTGGAGCTAAGCCAGTCGGCGTGAGGGCCATTGAAGTCGCCAAGAATAACAATTTCCGCGGAAGGGATCTGCTGCTGCACGAAATCCGAAGCCATCTGGATGTGCTCCAGGAGTCGGTCAGTTTCTGCATCACCGCTATGGGACCTATATAGGCATGCATAGACGCGGAGGATGGTCGTCGCAGTCTACACGGAGCCATAGTGTGGAGAGGTCCCTACCTTCAATGTTCCCGAGGCGACGAGAGCTGAAGTCATTCCTGACGTACACGCACACTCCAGCCTTGGATATAAAGGAATGTTCTAATCCATATCCAGGGTAGGTTAGGTAGGATATGTCCGCAGGAGATGAAATCTGTGTCTCAGTCAAGAAGAGCATGGCCGGCTTCGTTGTCTCGAGGTGGTAGTGGACAGCGTTGAGGTTGGTGTGTAATCCTCTAATATTACAAAAGTCCACGGCCAGCGTGGCAGTGGATGCCTTGGTGGTCATGGTCTTTCCCCGAGCATTTAAGAGCGCAGTTTGCCCTCCCCAGAATACGAGGGCGCGGCCTGGGCGTCCACGCTCAGGCAGTACTGACCGAGGGACGCCCAGTGAGGGATTCTCCAACGCCAGTGCAGTTGGTACCCTCCTGGGGTAACAAATTTGTTGTCAACTGCGTCATGGGGGGGGGGGGGGTTGGGCCTCCGGTATCCTCACTCACTCTGCGAAACACAGCGCCAGCTGCTTCACGCAGGTCTTCTGTGAGGCCGTGGTATCACTCCGGTCGAGCCGGCCCATTCATGCCGAAGCGTGGCTCTCCCACAAGCAATCTATACTCAAGAATCCTGAAACATATCAAGACATTTACCAGTATATAGTTTCCACATTTCAAGCACTTTGAGAATTACCCTACGTTTTGTCATGAAGATTTTAAATCAAGATTCAAGACGTCATTTCAGTTCATATTATAAGAAAATTTAGATTTCAAGAGACACAATACAATTCAAGAATGCTTCTTTCAACGGACTCATAATTAAGTCCCAGAGGACTGATCTGCTACATAATAGGAAAATATTGTGATGAAGATTTGGCTGTATGGACCGTTCCGAAGCCGTAAAATTTATATAAAAAAAAAAAAAAAAACTGTCATTTTATTTATGTAAACTTAGGCATAACCTCAATTTTATGTAATAATCTCTATTTAAGACCACTATTTGCAGTTATTTCCAATTATTGTTCATTAAATATCAACATGACCGTGTATTTATCAAGAATCGTGTTAAATTCCATGCGTAGTATGACTTTAAAAAGTTGTATCAATTCAGAAGTTTTGTTACCGCAACTTCGATATTTTTCAAATAAAAAACAATTGTTTACTTTCCCACGGGCTTTGGGGCCTAGAAAATACTCTAGTGATGCGATTCATCCAACTGTAGCGTTGGAAAATGCGAGTATTCCTCTGAAAAAGAAGACAATTCATAAGAAAGCCATAGTGGATGATCTGACCAAGAAAGACGGCCACTACCTGACTCTGGCGTACGTGACTGCGAACAGCTACGACTTGAAGGGCTTGAAGGAAGCCCTGGTCCAGCAGAAGCTCTATGAACCGGCCAAGTAATGTATAATTTTAATACAACAATTTTAGGAGAAGTGTGGGAATATTGTATGATGCAATAAGTGATATCTAAAAGAAATATTTTACAAAATATTGAAAAGAGGTTCATTGTATTATATGAAAATAATAAAATTTATGTTCAATGCATTTCAAACTTGGGGGTTATTGCCCCTGTATGCAGGTCTTCTTGGTGCTAATAAAACTGCTGTTTTAGGCTTACTTCATCAATTCTATTTTCTTATACACATTGATACAATGAAAAAGAACAATGATAATATCATTAAAAACAGTAAAGTAAAAAAAAATTTGATAGTCCAGCTGTTGTTGGTCCTCAAAACTGACTAAGGGTTATAAAAGTGCCTACTTAAATTTAACATTATAATAGGTAGAAATCAAAATACTGAATCGATATCTCTAATTGTTGTTGACAATTGTCCTGCTGGGGGTGACTTCCTGTCTTAGATGATATGGCTAGGCACCAGGGTGGCCCCCCAATAAATAGTAGATTCTACATCACACCTCTTTATGATGTTCCAGGATCCAAGCTCAAGAGATAGGTGATGTGGTGATTGTTAACGCGGTGTATTCTGTCGGGGCCGAGCCGAGGGAGATAATTTTCTTCAGAGAAGGTGCTGTTGTGTTCTGGAACTGCACCGAGCTGGAGGCTAGCAATGTGCTTGATTTGGTTCGGAAGTAAGGATGAGATTAATGTTTATTATAACTGGTGATCGGATTAGGGACCTAGTTCAATTTGGGATCTTCATCCGTGGTCATCAAACTGCGGCCCGCGAACGTTAGTCGTGCGGCCCGCGGTAAAGTAGATTCCTTTAATTAATAGTAACTACACATCCGTCATCACGTACAATGGACCAAAAGAGAGTCTAAGTGCGGAAAATGGAGTCCACTTTACATTTACAACTACACATCCGCACTTCACATATTATAATGCGGCCCGGACCTTAGTGCTCACATTGTTATGTGTGGCTCTTGAGCAGTAAAGTGTGACAACCGCTCTACATCCTTAAATTTTATATTTGAATGTGATTTCAGGTTTGAAGTGGACAGTTACCCAAGAGATGTGGTCGAGAAAGAGAGGGAAGTCATGACGTACAGCTATGAAGCAAAAGCGTAAGTTTTTCAATGCTTTTTTATTTATTTTATTTTATTTCATTGAAAAAGTAAAGAACAAAAAAAAGACCTTTATGAATTACTAGTGGCCCGCCCTCACTTCGCGTCGGGACATTAGCTCCATTACCTACCAATAGATGGCGATAGGTGTTGATTGTATCGCGCTTTCATTTTGCCATTCCGATTAGTATATAAGGTCTGTCGATGTCTATAGAATTTACCTCTTTATAAATATTATGGATTGAAAATATATTTAATTTTTACAGGAAAAAATGTTACCTGCAAGAGGCAGCGTTTGTTTTGGTGCCTGATAAAGATAATTTATTAGAGAGATTCACGTTTAGGTAAGCTGATTACATAATTAGAGTGTTCAAAAAATGTTTAAATGAAGCCGTCTCGGAAGGAATGAGAATATAATATAACAAGTGGTCCGCCCTCACTTCGCTTCGGGACCGTAATTCAGAAATGAGCCAATAGATGGCGCTGTGTTCAATTGCATCGCGAAAGCGTTTCGTGTTTTCGGTTTGCCTATAAGTCTTGTCGTTGTCTATAGAAGTTATCTCTTTATAAATAGTATAGATATAGATACAAACAAAAGGTGACACGACACAGCACTTAAGAATGGTTATATTTGACACTTAGGGTGCGTTTCCACAGAAGCGAAGCTGCGTGGAGTTGAGTGAAGACTCGTAAAAATTGACCAATCACTTTGTTTAAAATATACATCTCATTCTCTGATAGGCAATCAGGGCTAAAGAAAATTCTACTTTTCATATAAAGTCGGTCACGATGTTATTCGTATTATAAGTGCTGTGTACAAGCCTATGCAAATAAAGAATATTTTGACTTTTGACTATAGTCCGAGGCAAGAAAGTGTAGTTATGACCTTGAGTCCGCAGAAACCAATTTTGATAGACAGTCTTATTTTTACAAGTGCGCAAAATAACGGTCATCGCTATACTTTCCTCCGGCTATACCCATTATGAAATTATCGTGACATGGTTGTTGGTTGCAGCCACGCGATGGCGCAGTCGGCGCGGCTGGGCGCGTGGGAGGCGCGGCTGGAGGCGCTGGCGGCCGCCGTGCGCCAGCACTCCGCGCTCATGGAGCGCCACGGACAGACCGACGTCGACAAGAAGGAGGTACTCCACTCAGTGTGGTACCAACTGTGGGAGAGCCATGCTTCGGCATGAATGGGCCGGCTCGACCGGAGTGATACCACTGCCTCACAGAAAACTGCTGCTGTGTTTCGCCGAGTGAGTGAGGGTACCGGAGGCCCATTGGGGGGGAAGGGGATAAAAGGTTAGCAGCGCACTTGTGACTCCACTGGTGTTGCATGTGTCCATGGGCGGCGGCAATTGCTTACCATCAGGTGATCCGCCTGCTCGTCTGCTACCTATCACATAAAAAAAAATGTCATCGTATCTCTTTTTTTTTATTGCCACCGTGTCTAGCGCTAAGTGGACGACATCCGACGACACTGAGGTCGGGACTAGATTAGTCAGGATCACCAGGAGTGGAAAAAGAGGAACGAGGCCTATATCCAAGAATGGATCCACAACAGGCAAACATAATGATGATGATGACTGTGTCTAAAGACACTAATATCTTCCAATGTAGAGTGATTAAAGAGACACTTATATTTGGGAAGATTGACCGGTGTGATGAGTTTATAATATTGCTGAATTTTTGTTTTAAACAAGTTATCCAGAACAAAACAAACACAAACAAAGCAAACATACATAATGTTTACTTTGTTTGTGTTTCGATAAAAGCGGTGCCGTAGCGTAAATCGTTTCGATAAAAGCGGTGCCGTAGCGTGGGATGGAAGATTATTATTCGTTGTTTCTGGTTTCCATAGCACAAGGGAAAACTTTAGTTTGGGACCAGTACAATGTATGTGATGTTGTCTCAATTTATCAAATTATTTATTTATTTATTTTATTTTGCTACTCCTACTTACTACTTAGTTTAAAAACTGCTACCCCATCTTTTTTATGTGATACCTGTCAAGACTGACAAGCAGACGGGACATAGACACCTGCAACACCAGTGCGCTGCCAAACCCCCTTTTACCCCCTTTTGGGGGTAAAAGTTTGGCACCTTTAGTTAGACAAGTTTGGGGTCACTCTTTTTTTTTTTATGTGATAGGAAGCAGGCGAGCAGGCGGATCACCTGATGGTAAGCAATTGCCGCCGCCCATGGACACTTGCAACACCAGTGGAGTTACAAGTGCGCTGCCAACCTTTTATCCCCTTCCCCCCCGAGTGGGCCTCCGGTACCCTCAATCACTCAGCGAAACACAGCACAGGGGCTGCTTCACGCCGGTTTTCTGTGAGGCAGTGGTATCACTCCGGTCGAGCCGGCCCATTCATGCCGAAGCGTGGCTCTCCCACAGTTAAATATCGTTAATCATTAATCGTTTCGATAAAAGCGATGCCGTAGCGTGGGATGGATGATTATTTTTCCCTCCCCCCGGATGAATTTTAAAAACTGCCGCCCCACCTTTTTTATGTGATACCTGACAAGACTGACAAGCAGACGGGACATAAAAGTATCAGCCTATACCTGTCCCACTGCAGGGCAAAGGCCTCCATCATAGAAATCAAGTTATCGCTACTATGATGGGATTAGGCTTAATCACCACGCTTGCCTAATGCGGTGCGGTGATCACAAACCCAAGCTGTGTTTGAAAAATTCGCAACATATTTTTGCTCGACCCGGGAATCGAACCCGGGACCCCGAGATCACGGCCCGGTACTTAAACCACTAGACCAACGAGACACCTGCAACACCAGTGCGCTGCCAAACTTTTAACCCCCTTTTGGGGGTAAAAGTTTGGCACCTTTAGTTAGACAAGTTTGGGGTCACTCTTAAACGCGTTTTAAATCCCCATGGATTCTTTGGCAGGTGGTACGCAAGCTGGGCGAGCTGTTCTCGCTGCGGCACCAGCTCAACGTGGAGTCGGACCTGCTGGACACGCCCGACTTCTACTGGGAGCAGGAGCAGCTGGAGCGGATCTACTCCTCCACCGTGGCCTACTTCACCATCCCCAGGAGGACCAGGGTGAGTGGCATTCTTTTTTTTTTTTATGTGATAGGTAGCAGACGAGCAGGCAGATCACCTGATGGTAAGCAATTGCTGCCGCCCATGGACACATGCAACACCGGTGGAGTCACAAGTGCGCTGCTAACCTTTTATCCCCTTCCCCCCCCATGGGCCTCCGGTACCCTCACTCACTCGGCGAAACACAGCACAGGAGCTGCTTCACGCCGGTTTTCTGTGAGGCAGTGGTATCACTCCGGTCGAGCCGGCCCATTCATGCCGAAGCATGGCATGCACGCATGGCATACATTTATATCCATTTAACTACGTGTTCTGGCAACCATTCTGAACAACATTTGTTCCGCGACTTTTACTTCGCCGAGGGAATGAAATAAAAAAATAATTTACATCATTTTTATAATTTCGATAAGATTTTTCCGTGGGAGAGCCACGCTTCGGCATGGGCTAACTTGACCGGAGTAATACCTACGATCACACACACAGAAGACCGGCGTGAAGCAGCGCCTGCCCAATTGGGGGGAAGGGGGATAAAAGTTGTCAGCGCATTTGCGACTCTAATGGTTTTGCAGGTGTCTATGGGCGGCGGTCATCGCTTACCATCAGGTTGTCCGTTGCCTCGTCTGCCACTTTTCACATATTATAAAATTATAACTCTATTAGTTTCAAAACATGTGAACTTATTATTAGTTCCTCAAACTTTACCATCACGTGATCCGTCTAGTCGTCTGCCAACTATCACATCCTACTACTATTATAAAGGCGAAAGTTTGTAAGTATGGATGTTTGTTACTCTTTCACGTAAAAACTACTGAATGGATTTGAATGAAACTTTACCACAATCCATACTTCCATACTAATATTATAAATGCGAAAGTAACTCTGTCTGTCTGTCTGTCTGTTACTCTTTCACGGCAAAACTACTGAACGGATTTAAATGAAATTTGGTATACAGATGATCTAGACCCTGAGAAAGGACATAGGGTACTATTTATTGCAAAAAGGGGGTTGTAAGGGGTTAAAAGGGGGGTAAAAAGTTACTTATCCACGCGGACGAAGTCGCGGGCGGCCGCTAGTATAGCTTATACATCAGAATAACACATAGGCTACAATTTATATGGATTGTCCAAAATATGACGGTAAGTGTCAATAATTAACTCCACGCGTACGAAGTCGCGGGCGGGGCCGCTAGTAAAAAATAAATAAATATGAAATCTTTTTCACCCCCAGGTCCTAAACGAGCGCCTAGCCCACTGCGTGGAACTCCTCGAACTCCTAGACTCGTGGGCGGCAGACCGGCATCACATCCGCCTGGAGTGGATGATCATCGTGCTGATCCTGCTCGAGGTTTGCTTCGAGCTGCTTCACATCTTCGAGAGGTACGTCGTAAGGGACGACCCGGTCAGTAGCTAGTTGATGGTGTTAGTTTGTACTACGTAAAGTACAAACACTTTGTACTACAGAAAGTACAAACAAAATACTACAAAGATCAAACACTTTGTACTACATAAAATACAAACACGGTTTGAACTTCATAAAGTACCACTTTGTACTACACAAAGTACGAACACGGCTTGTACCACACGAAGTACAAACACGGTTTGTACTAAAGAAAGTGCAAACACGGTGTGTAGTACTACATAAAGTACATTTTGTTACTTAAGGCGAGGATCTCGCTTGCTCGATTATAAGCTAAAATTTGTTAAAAGATTCAAATTTGTAGGGCAACCAAAACATCTACTTTCTTCTTTATTATTAGAACCAAAAAAAATAAACATAATTATAGCCTCTTTTACCATATAAAAAGATTTATTTTGATTATAAATTGGTTTAGAGGCTGTGTTCAAAATTCTTGTCACAACTAGTTAGCTTAGTCATATTATGTATAATGTATGTAGTTAGTTACTAAGCATTTAATATTTATTTACTATACACGGTGGGAAAAAACTTTGGGCCCTGGAGGGAAACTACCTCAAATCTTTGAGTTGGCTCTCTTTAGTTACGTAATAACATTGACACAGGCATTTTTTGCTTAAAAGGAGACACCAGACATAAAGATAAATGATGTAATCTTAGAAATTAATAAACAATTTTTTATTTAATAAAAAAAAATATTTAAAGAAATAAATTAGCATTTTCTTTTTTTAATTTTGCTTTTATTTCTCGGGAACCGAACTGAAAAAACTATAAAGGAATGTTACCTTAAAAAAACTTAAAGATATAAGGTAGTTACCCCCCAGGGTACAATGTGTTTTACGACCCTCTATTTTAGATGATTGTATTGTAGTGTATGAATAAAAAATAAATGTTATAAAATGTAACAACCTGCTTGATAGGTATACAGTATATTATGTAGCTATGTAAAAATGTATATCTAATGTAAATAAAATACTATGCATGTAATTTTAACGAGTATTTAAACTGGATGCCCCGTTGGTCTAGTGGTTTAAGTACGATTACCGGGTCGAGAAAAAGTCTATGCAAAGATGAACCAACCGTTATTTGAAATAAAGTTACATATTGTGATAGACTCTCCACCACCTTTTCTGTTTAATTATCTTGAACGTAACTGTTTGTGGGTTGAGTCTGTTTTGTTCTAAGTCTTATTCATAAAAAGGTAGATAAATAACTTTGTAGTCAAAGCTTTGAGCATTAAAAAGTAACAAAAGTGGTTATGAATGGGTAAATAATATGTTATTATAAGTAAAACTTATTTGTTTAGTTTATTTAGATTAGTGTATTATAACATGGTTATCTAAATACTTATAATTATATTTTGTACAATGTTGGTATGAATACACATAAAATAATATTATATAATACTGTTGTTTATTTTATACTTATGGCTGTGACCTACACTCAACCCCACTTCCACTCTCCTAAATGTTGTGCTCAAATGGTATTCTATCTAATAAATTATACACCGTTAATTTATAGTCTTAATAATACCGAAGGCCTCATAGTAGGTAACGCGAATAAAGCCCCTTTAGCATGTATGATCAAAATATGCAAAATAAGAATCAGTTTTTCCATACATTAATGCTTGGTGAATATCCTTTTTTTAATGGAACAGTTGATTTTTATTTTGCATATTTTGATCTAACATGCTAAAGGGGCTTTATTCATATTACCTATTATGAGGGATTCGGGATTAAACACGACTAAAATTTAAAGATGTATGGATCAGAATGCTGGGCCGTTAAGAAGACGGATGAAAGAAGACTGCATGCGACAGAGATGAGAATGTTGAGATGGATGTGTGGCGTTACGAGAATGGACAAGATACGGAATGAGTATATCAGAGGTAGTACTAAAGTGGCACCTATTACTGATAAATTAACGGGAAATCGTCTCTCCTGGTATGGCCATGTTATGAGAAGAGAGGAGGAACACGTAACCAAAAGAGTGATGGGTATGAATGTAAATGGGCCAAGAAGCAGAGGACGGCCAAAAAAGAGATGGATGGATTGTGTGCTGAATGATATGACTGAAAAGGGAGTGGATGATACGATGACGAATGACAGGGACGAATGGAAGAAGAAAACATACTGCGCCGACCCCAGATAACCTGGGAATAGGGCAGGCAAATGATGAAGTACCACCTCATCGTATCTTATGGAAAACAGTTAATTGGGAATTGGAGAATTAATATTAAAATTCTGGGATGGGAGTTTTCGGTCCCTGCGTGAAACTATGATTACATATCACACAGCACACACACACACTTCTTCTAGCATAGGTGATATATGCGCATAATAGAAGGGGTCAACCCTTGTTTATTTTATACTAGCTGTTGCCCGCGTATTCGCTCGCGCCCCCCACTTCTCTAAAATGGGAGGGTTCCAACCCCCCATTGAGTAAGGGGCAAAAACTAGCCTCCCTCCCTTCAACTATCTCCAATTAAACAAATCACGTCAATTCGTCGCTCCGTTTTGCCGTGAAAGAAAGACAAACATACGGAGAGACAGACATTCCATTTATAATATTAGTATGGATGTACTTGGGTTATCTATCTTCTATCTATTTATAAAGAGATAACTTTTATGTATAACGACAAGCCTTATAGGTAAACCGAAAACACGAAACGCTAGCGCGATGTAATTGGACACAGCGCCATCCATTGGTTCATTTCTGAATTACGGTCCCGAAGCGAAGTGAGGGCGGGCCATATACCTACATGCAGGGTGTGTCTGTGAACATTTACATCCATTTAACCACGTGTCCTATCAACCATTCTGAACAACATTAATTTGTTCAACCACTTTTCCAAATTCTTCGAAAAATTTTTCGACTCCCCATACAAAATGACCAAGTCACGTGACCGACTTTGTGCTGATAGAAGTAGTTAAAATTTTATCTTTGAAAACTTGTTAGAATTAAGATGGGCACTTACATAAAACGGGAAGAAACGCCGTCATAATCTCCATTATGATTCGGATAACCAATCCAATCGAGTAGTGATAGTATCCATACCAGTTCCATACGATAAATGATATTAAAATCAGCAAATATGCGACCAAAAGTCCTATACAGTAGTAGTAATAGACACGGTATAATAGCGGATGTTTCTGAAACAAATCGTAAATAATATAAACCATATCAGTGACCTCTAAATAAATGCTCAAATATCATGTTATCCTTCTTTAGACAATTTTGTGACAGAGGTAGAAACATACATACGTTTGAGTGTTAGCAGACAAAATACAGTGCGCTTAAATGTGACGAAAATAACGATTATGAGAAGACTTTAATTTTTTTGTAGGTAAGTATATCATAATTATAT
>JABMDO010001540.1:0-14110 GCA_014851415.1 Cnaphalocrocis medinalis
ATACAATATATAAAACACGCTACAAGTAACAATAATGTCAATTAATGCTAAAAGTGGCCGTTTTTAGTAAAAATTAACATTATTGTTACTTGTCGCGTGATAGAAATATTGTATTGCATCTTGAAAATATCCAATTTACTTAGATCTAAGTCTGTAATGTTTTATTTCTTTAAAAATATCATATTTCCGCCACAATCAGTGTAATAGGTTGGGCGGCGCTAGTTTTATTCCTATAGCCTCTTAAGCACTGAAGTGTGTTTGAGAATTAGCAGCCCACCTGATATTTTATTATCAACATCATCTTATCAGCCCACATCCAACTACTGAGTATAGAGCTCTTCTCTATCATGCTACTGTCTACGGTACTCAGCCAGCCTCATCCATTGTCAGCGGGTTACATACGTAATATCGAACGTCGATGTAAACTATTGTCCTAGATATCGACAACAATGCATCAACGGGTCGCTACATCTACGGTACTCCATATTAAAAGCCTTGGAATCAATTGGTCGTTTTGTCAGTGTGTCATGACATCGAAAGTCATGGGGGGTAACAGCGAACTTCTTAGCACAAAATATTATGTAGTTACACACAGAAGGTAGTTTCTAGCTGATTTTAAATTTTTAAGAATTCGTTGACCTATGCAGCAGGATTATCTGTCGCCCGGTACGAGTATTTTTTCTGTTATTTTGAGAACATAAATAAAAAACATCTATGATATTATTTTATCGATTTTAATGTACATCTTCATTATTTCTATAATAAACATAGAATGGTATGTAGAATAATGTAATCATCGAGACACGAGTTGCTGGTACCTAGCCAGCCACTATTTGAAAAAAAAATTTTATTGTACATACCATTCTATCTATATTTATTATAGAAATAATGGAAGATGTACATTTAAATCGATAAAATATCATAGATGTTTTTTATTTATGTTCTCAACATAACAGAAAAAAAATATTCGTGCCGGGCGACAGACAATCCAGCTTCATAGGTCAACGAATTCTTCAAAATTTAAAATCAGCTAGAACCTACCTTCTGTGTGTAAACTACATAATATTTTGTGCTAAGAAGTTCGCTGTTACCCACCATGACTTTTCGATGTCATGACACACTGACAAACTTTTAATATGGAGTACCGTAGATGTAGCGACCCCGTTGATGCATTGTTGTCGATATCTAGACAATAGTTACATCGACATTCGATATTACGTATGTAACCCATTGTCAGCCCCTTAACAGATTCTAAGACGAGCTTAAAAATTTGGATAGTGATTAAAAATTCACTTTGTATTACGAAATATTGATGACAATTGCTTACCATCAGGTGATCCGCCTGCTTGTCTGCTACCTATACCATAAAAAAATATATAACGAAATTCTGCTTTTGACAGGTAAAACGCGCAGAACTGATAAACTCATACTACATCAACTCCAGCGCATTCGAGGTGGGGTACCTGATGGGTGACCTCACGGACAAGTTCAACGTGATGTCGGACATATCCGCCACGCTGACCCGCCTGTACGACACCTGGAAGCCGATAGAACACATCAACGCGTACGAACAGGTGGGTTCGGACAATAATAGTTCCCTATGTACAACACCTGGAACCCGATAGGGCACATTAACGCGTACGAACAGGTGGGTTCGGACAATAATTATTATTGTCCGAACCCACCTGTTCGTACGCGTTGTAGGGAACTATTATAGTTCCCTATGTACGACACCTGGAAGCCGATAGAGCACATCAAATCGTACGAACAGGTGGGTTCGGAAATAATTCCACGTCACAGACAAGTTCAATGTGATGTCGGACATATCCGCCACGCTGACCCGCCTGTACGACACCTGGAAGCCGATAGAGCACATCAAATCGTACAAACAGGTGGGTTCGGACAATAATAGTTAGCTATGTACGACACCTGGAACCCGATAGAGCACATCAACGCGTACGAACAGGTTGGGTTCGGAAATAGTTTCACGTCACGGACAAGTTCAATGTGATGTCGGATATATCCGCCACGCTGAGCCCGCCTGTACGACACCTGGAAGCCGATAGAGCACATCAAAATCGTACAAACAGGTGGGTTCGGACAATATAGTTAGCTATGTACGACACCTGGAACTCGATAGAGCACATCAACGCGTACGAACAGGTGGGTTCGGAAATAGTTTCACGTCACGGACAAGTTCAATGTGATGTCGGATATATCCGCCACGCTGTATTGGGTTTTGGGAGTCAATGACAAACTTATTGTTGGTACTAAACGATATCTTTATTAAATCGTTTTATAGGAGAGTACGCATGTTTACAAATGTACAGTTAGCAGAGTAACGAGACTCACAGACAGAGCCAGACTAACTATCTGAGTCAACAGACTCCACAAGACGAACCGGCCGAGTCGACAAGACTCGCTGGCATCTCAAGACTTACTAACAGCTCAAGACTTACTAACAGAGTGATCCCTCAGGATTCAAGGTCGAAATATGTATTCGTAAAATGAACCTTATTAACAAGTGCAACAAGAGGAACTCTATTACTATGCAATTAAGTGCAGATTAGCATGGGACGAGTTTGAGTTATTTTTGATGTATTCCAACACGCCCCCTCAAAAATAAATTCTAAACTTAAATAAAAATATTTACAATTATCATGTACTCTCCTATTGACTGGGAACATTTCTATTGGCCCAACATTCGTTGCAACGAGGATTAGGGAAACCAGTCAAAACCTAACCAGGCCAACAATATTAATTAAATTCTAAATCTTAAAAATCTCACTTATTACAAAGAATCACTCTTATACATAGTCTTGAAAAACAAACAAAATTACAATACGCCTAATTTCATTCTCAATTCTGAGAAGCGTAAGGTCGCCAATGACTTTGTCAGCACATCAGCCAGTTGATTACCTGTGGGAACATAAACCATTTTAATAACATTTTTCTCAACCTGTTCCCTAGAAAAATGATACTTTACATCAATATGCTTTGATCGTTTGTGACATGTTGGGTTGTTAGCAATGCTTATGCATCCATTGTTATCCTCATAAATAGGAATTGCACCAGGTACCTCAATATTTATGCTGGTCATTAAAGCTTTTAACCACAAAGCTTCTCTAACTGCTTCAAACAAAGCCATATACTCCGCTTCCGTAGACGAAGCTGCAACAGAAGTCTGCCGCTTTGTTTGCCAACATATTGTGCATCTTTCAAACAATTGAAACAAATAACCACCACGGGCTTTTTCTAAATAATGCACAACCAGCCCAGTCAGAATCGGAATAACCACTCAATATGTCACTATAATCATTGCGAGTGTAAATTTATGGTTCCTTTTAAATATCGTAACACTCTTTTCAAGTGTAACCATAAGGCCTCGTTGTTTTTTGCTAGCAAATCTGCTAAGAATGTTCACACAAAAACTTAGGTCGGGTCGTGTGCACAACATGACATACATCAAACAACCGATTAGTTTTTACAAGGGGCACTTGTAATTTCACACGAATTCAAAGCTGATTTTGAAGCTTACTTTAGTTTCTAATGGCATTTTGACAGATTTATAGTCACTCATGTTGAACTTTTATAAGACATATGTAACAACTTTGGTCCAAAGTGACCTTTTTGCTGTCGTTTCTTGTAACTTTTATTCCCAAGAAACAATTTATGACTTTCAAGTCAACCATTTTAAACTTTTGCAATAAATAACTTTTGAAACTATACATGCCGATCATATTACGACATCAACAGACACCACACACAAATGTTTTTATGAATGTCACATGTGTCTAGAAAATAAATGCATCGATCAGCAGATGAGTATCGAAAACCTTTTTCAATCAAAGCATTTCAAACGTTTCAAACCATAAAGCTTTCTTTAATTTGCAGACTTTATTTTCTGCCTTAGGTAGACCTTCAGGAATTTCCATGTATATTTCCTCGTTAAGATCTCCATTCAAAAACGCTGTTTTCACGTCCATTATGGTGGACAAGTAAATTAAATTGATTCGCAAAAGCAATTATATACCTGAAACTTGAAATTCTTGCGACAGGTGCAAAAGTTACATTGTAAGTCAGTCAAATACTCCTGACTAAAACCTCTTGCCACTAACCGAGCTTTATATTTTACAGGTTTCCCAAACTCATCATTTTTAATATTAAATAACCATTTACAACTGACAATATTTCTGTTCGCTGGTTTCGACACAATTATCCACGTATTATTTTGAATCAGTGAATTAATTTCATCAGCTATAGCATTTGCCATAATAGCTTAGTCATCTCTTAATTCGATTTCTTTATATGACTTAGGTATTTTACACACTAAAGAATTAGCAAACAATAAATAGCTCTCAGAAATATCATCGTTTTCGTTATATCAAATAGAAGACATGTCTAAGCTCGTGTGAAGTCGCATTGGTTGGGGACGTAGTCAATGTATCCTGTAATGAAGAGTAGTCTGAAACTGTATGCACATCTGTTCCGCGAACAGATTTCTTAGGCGGTGGACCTAATGGTACCGTTTGTGACATTACATTATTATCTGATTTCTCTATATCAGACATGTGTGATTCTCCATAATCACACCCGTCAGAGGTACTACCAAGCTTACTGGAACTTTCAGACAACATTCTTTCAGTATGCTTGCCGGAATTAACTGAAGTTATTCCCCCAGGCTTTAAAGGCCTGAATGATAAGAAATTAATCTCATCCACAATTACATCTCTGACTCACAAACTTATCTTCTACCACATCCACACCTTGTAGCCATTCGGTTCAAAGCCAACCAAAATACCTTTCAAAGACTTATCGTCAAACTTGGCTTTCCTCACTTTATTGTGATAATATACAGTCGAACCGAAAACCTTCAAATACTTTAATTGAGGTTTCTTACCATGCTACAATTCAAAAGGTGTAACAAACAATTTCAGTGCCGTGGTGGCGCTAATATTGATCAAATATGTACCAGTCAATACAGCCTCACCCCAGAACGCCTTATTTAATTTAGCACCCGAGATCATAGCTCGACTACGTTCTGTAATTCTCATCATCCTTCCGAGATACCATTCAAGGAAGATGAGGCACTGACATGTGGTAGGATATACCCCTGTGCAAACAATACTCTTTCATCTCATTAGAAAAATATTCACCACCATTGTCACAGTACAAATTGACCAGTCTCAAACCAAAATGAGCTTCACTTTTTGCAACAAAGTCCCGAAAGCAAGCAAAAACATCTGATTTATGAGCTATTAAATACGTTGCACAATAGTGCGTGTACTCATCAATAAAAACAACAAAATAGTTTTTGTCGTCAAGGGTCGTGGGCATGATGGGACCACAAACATCTGAATGGACATTAAATAGAGGTCGACTTACAATTTTAAACTTTGACTTATTAAATGGCAAACATGATTGTTTTCCATTTATGCAATCTTCACACAATTCGTCATTAGGTGATATATTATTTAACTTTTCAGTATCTGAAAACATTTGCTTACTTTTGATTTGCATAAACTTAGATTTGCCAATATGGCCTAATCTTTTATGCCATAACGTGTAATTATTGTTTACACCTCTATTTAACGACATAGACGTATGTGAAGCATTACTGTAAAGCACAAAATTAATACCAATCAAATTGTTCATTGACTCACCCTTTGTTACCAAATTCTTACCCACATCGTATATCTGAACGCTGCCATCTTTGTCAAATACAACAGTCATACCAGCTTGTTGCATTTCTTTACTGATAACAAGTTGTATGGAATATCAGAGCTGAATAATACATCCTGTAGTATTCCCTTTATGCCAAGGCTAGTCATAACAGGTAGATTTCCTTTCTTTGTAGTTCGTACATAAAGGCTACGTGCCGTATTTAGCAACCGAAATAGCGATGGGTTGTTGAAGGGTTTCAAAGTGTTGAGCCAAATCTTGTCTGTTTATCAGGTGATCCGATGCTCCTGAATCCAAAATGAAGGTAATATTGTGCTCATCGTTTCCCATACGGTCATAAACGTCATCTCCAGCCATGAAGGCAAATGATCTATTAGAGGATTTCTCAGTATCTGCAGACATCTGGACCAATGGTTCAAACGGTCCTATTGTTGTAAGGTTGTTTTTTCTTATAGTTTTTATTCAAATTGCAAGTCCTTTTTAAATATCCAGACTTGCCACAAACATGACATTTCATGTTTTTTATTTGTACTTGTTGAAGTACTTTTTATGAGCAGATATTCTATTTGCTATGTGTTGTCTACTTCTTGAGAAATTTGAACTTTCTGCCTGTAGAATTTTCATAGAAGTATCCTATCTCTCATTATTAATTTTATTTCATGGTCTAGAAGGTCGTGTTCTCAAAGCAAGCTTAGTTGCTATGCTCTTTCCTTTCATAGATGTTACTCAATTTGAAAGGATTTCTTTTGCGGTACAGTTTTCGGTGATGAGTCCGAGAAGACTATCTGCCAAATATTCAATGATAGTATTTTTCGCCACATTTCTTTCTTTTGCCACTCCTGCGTTAATTCACTTGGTCTCTCTTCGTCGATCACAACTAATACGTCAAGTTCTTTTAATAATTGTCTGATTCTTAATTTCCAAATACTAAACTTTTCACCATCAAACAGCCTAATGTTTCTTTTCAACGCAGAACGGTCCATGGTTAAAGTCAATTAAAACGCACAGCGAAAATAACATAAAGTTCACAATTAACGCGCACACAAGTGTCACTGGTAATTCACTTAAAAATGTCTGTGGCAATATTTCAAACAAAAAGTTCTCTAATATACTATTATTACATTTACTTTAAATTACTGCAATGACTGGGCCCATAACCTATTGGGTTTTGGGAGTCAATGACAAACTTATTTGTTGGTACTAAACGATATCTTTATTAAATCGTTTTATAGGAGAGTACGCATGTTTACAAATGTACAGTTAGCAGAGTAACGAGACTCACAGGCAGAGCCAGACTAACTATCTGAGTCAACAGACTCCACAAGACGAACCGGCCGAGTCGACAAGACTCGCTGGCATCTCAAGACTTACTAACAGCTCAAGACTTACTAACAGAGTGATCCCTCAGGATTCAAGGTCGAAATATGTATTCGTAAAATGAACCTTATTAACAAGTGCAACAAGAGGAACTCTATTACTATGCAATTAAGTGCAGATTAGCATGGGACGAGTTTGAGTTATTTTTGATGTATTCCAACACGCCCCCTCAAAAATAAATTCTAAACTTAAATAAAAATTATTTACAATTATCATGTACTCTCCTATTGACTGGGAACATTTCTATTGGCCCAACATTCGTTGCAACGAGGATTAGGGAAACCAGTCAAAACCTAACCAGGCCAACAATATTAATTAAATTCTAAATCTTAAAAATCTCACTTATTACAAAGAATCACTCTTAAACATAGTCTTGAAAAACAAACAAAATTACAATACGCCTAATTTCATTCTCAATTCTGAGAAGCGTAAGGTCGCCAATGACTTTGTCAGCACATCAGCCAGTTGATTACCTGTGGGAACATAAACCATTTTAATAACATTTTTCTCAACCTGTTCCCTAGAAAAATGATACTTTACATCAATATGCTTTGATCGTTTGTGACATGTTGGGTTGTTAGCAATGCTTATGCATCCATTGTTATCCTCATAAATAGGAATTGCACCAGGTACCTCAATATTTATGCTGGTCATTAAAGCTTTTAACCACAAAGCTTCTCTAACTGCTTCAAACAAAGCCATATACTCCGCTTCCGTAGACGAAGCTGCAACAGAAGTCTGCCGCTTTGTTTGCCAACATATTGTGCATCTTTCAAACAATTGAAACAAATAACCACCACGGGCTTTTTCTAAATAATGCACAACCAGCCCAGTCAGAATCGGAATAACCACTCAATATGTCACTATAATCATTGCGAGTGTAAATTTATGGTTCCTTTTAAATATCGTAACACTCTTTTCAAGTGTAACCATAAGGCCTCGTTGTTTTTGCTAGCAAATCTGCTAAGAATGTTCACACAAAAACTTAGGTCGGGTCGTGTGCACAACATGACATACATCAAACAACCGATTAGGTTTTTACAAGGGGCACTTGTAATTTCACACGAATTCAAAGCTGATTTTGAAGCTTACTTTAGTTTCTAATGGCATTTTGACAGATTTATAGTCACTCATGTTGAACTTTTATAAGACATATGTAACAACTTTGGTCCAAAGTGACCTTTTTGCTGTCGTTTCTTGTAACTTTTATTCCCAAGAAACAATTTATGACTTTCAAGTCAACCATTTTAAACTTTTGCAATAAATAACTTTTGAAACTATACATGCCGATCATATTACGACATCAACAGACACCACACACAAATGTTTTTATGAATGTCACATGTGTCTAGAAAATAAATGCATCGATCAGCAGATGAGTATCGAAAACCTTTTTCAATCAAAGCATTTCAAACGTTTCAAACCATAAAGCTTTCTTTAATTTGCAGACTTTATTTTCTGCCTTAGGTAGACCTTCAGGAATTTCCATGTATATTTCCTCGTTAAGATCTCCATTCAAAAACGCTGTTTTCACGTCCATTATGGTGGACAAGTAAATTAAATTGATTCGCAAAAGCAATTATATACCTGAAACTTGAAATTCTTGCGACAGGTGCAAAAGTTACATTGTATCAGTCAAATACTCCTGACTAAAACCTCTTGCCACTAACCGAGCTTTATATTTTACAGGTTTCCCAAACTCATCATTTTTAATATTAAATAACCATTTACAACTGACAATATTTCTGTTCGCTGGTTTCGACACAATTATCCACGTATTATTTTGAATCAGTGAATTAATTTCATCAGCTATAGCATTTTGCCATAAATGCTTCAAGTCATCTCTTAATTCGATTTCTTTATATGACTTAGGTATTTTACACACTAAAGAATTAGCAAACAATAAATAGCTCTCAGAAATATCATCGTTTTCGTTATATCAAATAGAAGACATGTCTAAGCTCGTGTGAAGTCGCATTGGTTGGGGACGTAGTCAATGTATCCTGTAATGAAGAGTAGTCTGAAACTGTATGCACATCTGTTCCGCGAACAGATTTCTTAGGCGGTGGACCTAATGGTACCGTTTGTGACATTACATTATTATCTGATTTCTCTATATCAGACATGTGTGATTCTCCATAATCACACCCGTCAGAGGTACTACCAAGCTTACTGGAACTTTCAGACAACATTCTTTCAGTATGCTTGCCGGAATTAACTGAAGTTATTCCCCCAGGCTTTAAAGGCCTGAATGATAAGAAATTAATCTCATCCACAATTACATCTCTGACTCACAAACTTATCTTCTACCACATCCACACCTTGTAGCCATTCGGTTCAAAGCCAACCAAAATACCTTTCAAAGACTTATCGTCAAACTTGGCTTTCCTCACTTTATTGTGATAATATACAGTCGAACCGAAAACCTTCAAATACTTTAATTGAGGTTTCTTACCATGCTACAATTCAAAAGGTGTAACAAACAATTTCAGTGCCGTGGTGGCGCTAATATTGATCAAATATGTACCAGTCAATACAGCCTCACCCCAGAACGCCTTATTTAATTTAGCACCCGAGATCATAGCTCGACTACGTTCTGTAATTCTCATCATCCTTTCCGAGATACCATTCAAGGAAGGAGTATGAGGCACTGACATGTGGTAGGATATACCCCTGTGCAAACAATACTCTTTCATCTCATTAGAAAAATATTCACCACCATTGTCACAGTACAAATTGACCAGTCTCAAACCAAAATGAGCTTCACTTTTTGCAACAAAGTCCCGAAAGCAAGCAAAAACATCTGATTTATGAGCTATTAAATACGTTGCACAATAGTGCGTGTACTCATCAATAAAAACAACAAAATAGTTTTTGTCGTCAAGGGTCGTGGGCGTGATGGGACCACAGACGTCTGAATGGACATTAAATAGAGGTCGACTTACAATTTTAAACTTTGACTTATTAAATGGCAAACATGATTGTTTTCCATTTATGCAATCTTCACACAATTCGTCATTAGGTGATATATTATTTAACTTTTCAGTATCTGAAAACATTTGCTTACTTTTGATTTGCATAAACTTAGATTTGCCAATATGGCCTAATCTTTTATGCCATAACGTGTAATTATTGTTTACACCTCTATTTAACGACATAGACGTATGTGAAGCATTACTGTAAAGCACAAAATTAATACCAATCAAATTGTTCATTGACTCACCCTTTGTTACCAAATTCTTACCCACATCGTATATCTGAACGCTGCCATCTTTGTCAAATACAACAGTCATACCTGCTTGTTGCATTTTCTTTACTGATAACAAGTTGTATGGAATATCAGAGCTGAATAATACATCCTGTAGTATTCCCTTTATGCCAAGGCTAGTCATAACAGGTAGATTTCCTTTCTTTGTAGTTCGTACATAAAGGCTACGTGCCGTATTTAGCAACCGAAATAGCGATGGGTTGTTGAAGGGTTTCAAAGTGTTGAGCCAAATCTTGTCTGTTTATCAGGTGATCCGATGCTCCTGAATCCAAAATGAAGGTAATATTGTGCTCATTGTTTCCCATACGGTCATAAACGTCATCTCCAGCCATGAAGGCAAATGATCTATTTGAGGATTTCTCAGTATCCGCAGACATCTGGACCAATGGTTCAAGCGGTCCTATTGTTGTAAGGTTGTTTTTTCTTATAGCTTTTATTCAAATTGCAAGTCCTTTTTAAATATCCAGACTTGCCACAAACATGACATTTCATGATTTTTGTACTTGTTGAAGTACTTTTAATGAGCAGATATTCTATTTGCTATGTGTTGTCTACTTCTTGAGAAATTTGAACTTTCTGCCTGTAGAATTTTCATAGAAGTATCCTATCTCTCATTTATTAATTTTATTTCATGGTCTAGAAGTCGTGTTCTCAAAGCAAGCTGAGTTGCTATGCTCTTCCTTTCATAGATGTTACTCAATTTTGAAAGGATTTCTTTTGCGGTACAGTTTTCGGTGATAAGTCCGAGAAGACTATCTGCCAAATATTCAATGATAGTATTTTTCGCCACATTTTCTTTCTTTTGCCACTCCTGCGTTAATTCACTTGGTCTCTCTTCGTCGATCACAACTAATACGTCAAGTTCTTTTAATAATTGTCTGATTCTTAATTTCCAAATACTAAACTTTTCACCATCAAACAGCCTAATGTTTCTTTTCAACGCAGAACGGTCCATGGTTAAAGTCAATTAAAACGCACAGCGAAAATAACATAAAGTTCACAATTAACGCGCACACAAGTGTCACTGGTAATTCACTTAAAAATGTCTGTGGCAATATTTCAAACAAAAAGTTCTCTAATATACTATTATTACATTTACTTTAAATTACTGCAATGACTGGGCCCATAACCTATTGGGTTTTGGGAGTCAATGACAAACTTATTTGTTGGTACTAAACGATATCTTTATTAAATCGTTTTATAGGAGAGTACGCATGTTTACAAATGTACAGTTAGCAGAGTAACGAGACTCACAGACAGAGCCAGACTAACTATCTGAGTCAACAGACTCCACAAGACGAACCGGCCGAGTCGACAAGACTCGCTGGCATCTCAAGACTTACTAACAGCTCAAGACTTACTAACAGAGTGATCCCTCAGGATTCAAGGTCGAAATATGTATTCGTAAAATGAACCTTATTAACAAGTGCAACAAGAGGAACTCTATTACTATGCAATTAAGTGCAGATTAGCATGGGACGAGTTTGAGTTATTTTTGATGTATTCCAACAAGACCCCGCTGTACGACACCTGGAAGCCGATCGAACACATCAACGCGTACGAACAGGTGGGTTCGGAAAATAGTTTCACGTCACGGACAAGTTCAATGTGATGTCGGATATATCCGCCACGCTGACCCGCCTGTACGACACCTGGTTAGCCGATAGAGCACATCAAATCGTACGAACAGGTGGGTTTGGAAATAGTTCCACGTCCACAGACAAGTTCAACGTGGTGTCGGACATATCCGCCACGCTGACCCGCCTGTGCGACACCTGGAAGCCGATAGAGTACATCAACGCGTACTAACATGTGGTTGTCGGAGCAATAATAGTTTCCTATGGTACAACACCTGGAACCCGAGAGGGACACATCAAAGCGTACGAATAGGTGGGTTCGGACAATAATAGTTCCTTATGTACAATAACTGAAACCCGATAGGGCACATCAACGCGTACGAACAGGTGGGTTCGGAGCAATAATAGTTCCATATGTTACACACCTGGAACCCGATAGGGCACATCAACGCGTACGAACAGGTGGGTTCGGACAGTAATAGTTTCCTATGTACGACACCTGGAAGCCGATGGAGTAGGCACATCAACGCGTACGAACAGGTGGGTTCGGACAATAATAGTACCGATTAATATCCGAACTAATTTGACGAAATTGTTCCGTAAATTGGCCAAATTGTTCCCAAATTGGCCAAATATTTCCAAAAGTGGCAAAATTCCAACACATAATTTGACAAAAGAGTGATAAAATTTTGGCACAGAATAGTTAATTATTTGGCAAAAAAGTTACTTGGTTTGGCGAAAATTCAGTCAACAGTTAATTCATTTGGCAAGAATGTTGACATAATTTAGGAAACATAGTCACTTAATTTGGCCAAAATAGTCACTTAATTTAGCAAAAAATGTCACTTAATTTGGCAAGAATAGTGACTTACTTTGCTATTTCACGTTTTCTCTTTCAGATCGCCAACCAAGCCATAGAGACCAGCCATCTGATAGAGCTAGTCCGAGCTGTCAACAAGCGAGGCGCACAGACAACCACCGAGCCTGGATTGTAGCTGTTCCTTTCACGCCCGTCATCTCCTCTTATATGCAGAAAGAGACAAAAACTACCATGAACTGTTTTACCTTAGTATGTGAGATCAGCATGGGGTATTTGACTAATCTCGATATAAGTAGTACAAAATATCGATAATTTACCAAAATATTGGTAAATAAGAACCAATAGCCTAAATTTTCAGTTAAAAATATAACGTCTAGTTTTTGTGAGCATTCAAAGTTTCATGGGCAAGTCCATTTTTTTAAGTTTATAATATATATACATTGAACTACCCATATATTGACACAAACTTTTATTATAAAACCATGTACATAAACCGAAACATTTGGATATAGCTACCAAAACAAAATTACAGACGCCGCATACAAGATACTTGCGTGTGACGTCACTCGCTAGTAGCCATTTGTATAGAGCGTTTTTGGGCATGCGTAAAATATGTGGCTCTTAAAGTTGTGATATCTCAGGTAATTCAAATCAGAATCAAATAATTATTTCAACAATGTTGCATAGTGTGCGGCATGTACGCGTGCTGGCGGGGGCGCTGCGGCGCGCGTACCTCGTGTCCGAGGCGCCGGCGCGCCGGAGGTTCCGCAGGTGCGACCTAACACCTACTAACACGCTATGCGGACCAAACTTACCACTAAAATAGGGACGGGTTATCATCATCTTCCTAACGTTTTGCTTCGGTTGCGTCGCACGCCTTTGTTTCGGACCTTTGTTGGGTGCGGTCTCTATGACGCTCCATTGCCCGCTGAGCCTTTGCTACCTAAATTAGTTGATTCTGAGATAGGTTATGCGCACGCTTGTTTTAACAGTGCACTAAGTCGGCTTACAGCGAAGCAAGCTTGATAGCTAAGTCAGTCAAGAATAACCAACTACACGGTAATTGGTTATTCTTGATGTGAGATGTCAAAATGTGACATTTAAAACGACCAATGACGTTGAAGTTGGACCTCAGTTTACACGTACGCCATCCAACGGATTTTCCACACGCGGTAGCGTTTCCTCAATAACAGGTTTCCTCACGATGTTTTCTCTCACGTCCGAACTAAATGGCAGAGTTACTCGTAAGCAAATGATATGAAAAATCTATCGGTCATGGTTGGATCCGAACATCGACCGCGTGGAAGGCACGTTTTTATCCTCAGAGCTACCATCGCTGTCATTCAATGTGTGGGGGGGCTAAGATTGTATTTTTTGTAGCAGACG
>JABMDO010001541.1:0-30303 GCA_014851415.1 Cnaphalocrocis medinalis
ACAATCGCCGGATTGCGCAATGGTATGACCCCTACCTCATAGGGTTACAAGGCTCCTTTTTTCGATCCTCACCCTGGACAAACATTCGTGTGATGAACACTTGTGTTTGTTCAGTGTCTAGGTGCAATAATTATGTATTTAAGTTTTATATTTGTGTTGGATCCTTTGTTGTCTGATATCTATATCTATATCTATACTATTTATAAAGAGATAACTTCTATAGACAACGACAAGGCTTATAGGTAAACCGAAAACACCAAACGCTTGCGCGATGTAATTGGACACAGCGCCATCTATTGGTTCTTTTCTGAATTACGGTCCCGAAGCGAAGTGAGGGCGGGCCACTAGTCTGTAATACAAGTGCTCAAGCTACTTAGTACGAAGTCAGGTCAATGTTTGAGATGTGAGAATTGTAAAAAAATAAGTAAATTGTTACCTGCGTAGACAGCGCCTCCGAAGGCCGAGGTGATGCTCAGCAGCAGCATGACGGCGATGCGGTCGCAGCCCGCCCACGCGATGCCCAGCAGCCCGAACGCGGGGATAGATGCAGCTGAAGACAAATCACTTACATTATTTAATAATACATACATACACGTATCTGTCAACATTTACATTTCTTTGACCTATTTCTACCACTTTTGAAAATACGGCGAAATTTTTTTCGACTTCCCATACAAAATTAATAAGTCAAGCAATTTTTTTAAGGTAATTTCCAAAAGTCATAAACAAAAGTTGTTAAGAATGTTTGATAGAAGATGTGTTTGAAAGGATGTAAATGTTCACTGATACACCCTGTATAGTAGATTACTGTCATATTTTTTATATAATATTGGAAGGCAAACGAGCAAGCGGGTCCTGATGGTAAGTGAACACCGCCGCCCGTGGACATCAGCTACACCAAAAGGAGTGTGGATGCGTTGCCGGCATTTTAGGAAGGTATAGACTCGTTTTTTTTTTAAGACTTTGGTTGTTTGTGTTATTTCGTAATTTTCACATAATACGTTCAAATGTAACCAATCCACGTAACGAAATCTACGTAACTGATTTTTGATTGATAAAACGCTATTATATGACTGGCCGGATGGCGCATTTAGTTTGGTAGTGACCCTGCCTCATACGCCAAAGGTCGTGGGTTCGATCTCCACCCTGGACAAACATTCGTGTGATGAACACTTGTGTTTGTTCTGTGTCTGGTTTCAATTTAAGTATTATATTTGTATTTCCTCTGTTGTCTGATATCTGTAACACCAGTGCATAAGCTACTTAGTACGGAGTCAGGTCAATATAATGAGGTGTTGTGCTTTTTAGTGTTCCGTAGTCAAATGGCAAAAAACGAAACCCTTGTTTTATTATATACTATAATATATAACTACTAATACTCACCGACAGTATTCCAGAGCTTCATGCTCGTGAGCCGCGACATCCAGCCCTTAGCGAGCACCCAATCCGCAAATATACTTATCAATATCCCGGCAATCCAGGAAGTTAGGTACGGCAAGGCAGATAATCTTGCGTTCTAGGTAGATAAAAACAACAAAAAAATATTTAGTGAATATTCTATTCTAATACTCCTACTTTGCCTTAATTACGTTTGAATATACGTATCAAAGCCATATCGATCCAATCAAATCCAAAAAAAGGATGCATTTAAAAAGCCTAAAAATATGTAAAAAAAAACTAGTTCTGCAAGTTACTTTATTTGGGCGGCTGTTGACTGTTAACATCTTGGTTGACTGTAGGTAATGATTTTATTTAATAATGTCGAGGCGGGAGACCGCTCTAATGTATTTTAACATACTATGAGAACGTCAAGATGGCGGGATCACGGCATGTTTTTCAAATTTCAATGTGATTAAGATTTAGTACGATATTTCTACTATTTCATACCTCCGTAGAAAAATTCTACACTCATATAAATTCAAGTTATTCCATAGAAAACTGGCCCCGACCACTTTGATATCAAATGGCGGGACCACTGTTTAATTAACGAAAACACCTGGCATAATCTTACACCATGCATACCATATTTTAATACGATTTAATACGACTACATATAAATCGATTTTCTCCGTTAAAACAAATAATTTCAAAAGAAAACAGTGACTATTATTTTTACATCGCAAAAACGCCTGGAGAAAAAGTACCAAGTATTATTGCTCTTTCAATATATTAGGCGTTTAAAATGTTGGGGGTGCATAAAATTTGAAACAATAATTATTTTAGGGTTGTAATTAATTGTGAGAACTATTTCCTGAACTTAAAACAGTTTTAATATAATTACTTTACTACTTTCAAGTATTGCTAGGCAACAATTCATATAATAAACAATTTAAGTTCGTATTACCCTACACATTTACATTTTAATATACAGCAGAGGGTAAATCTAAAATAAACAGACACATTATATAAGTTGCAGTGTACACTACACTATTATTATTTGGATGGTAGGTATTTGGAAAGAAAATTTAGTTAAGTTTGTACTTTTACGAATAAAATAAATAAGACTCTTCTTTTAGGAAGCGCATGTATTTAAACGTTCTAGGTTCATCAAAATTAATAAAAATCTATTTGGGGCAGAACTGGATGGCTTTGCTAGCCCTTTAACCGCCACAGTTGGATAAATAAGTTACATAGGTAGTAATTTTTTTTATAGTTCTAGGGTGATGATTCAAGGGTTTAACAAATTAAGCTTGCTAAACCCTTTAACCGTAGAATTTAATATAATTATCAAGATTAAAGTTTCAATTAAACATTCGTTTTTGGTTTGTGTTGAAATCACTTTAATTGTTACGCAAACAAACTAAAAGTCATAAGCATTTGAGAATTACCCTTCTAAAGTAAAACTGTACAAAATACAAACTAGACTCCTAAATATATTGTGAGAGCAATCATACTTGTATACTTTTTTCAGGCGCTTTTGAGATTTAAAAATGTCAAACGCTATTTTCGTTACAAATTGGGTTTTCGAGAGAGTGAAAGTGATGCACAAAAAGCCGTACTAAATCGTATTAAAATTTGGTATGCTAAAATTATGATTACGCCATGGATCTCTATTAACTAAATTGCGGTCCCGCCATTTTGATATCAAAGTGGCGGGGCCAGTTTTTCTATGGAATAACTTGAATTTGTATGAGTGTAGAATTTTACTACGGAGGTATGAAATAGTAGAAATATCGTACTAAATCTTAATCACATTGAAATGTGAAAAACAGGCAGTGATCCCGCCATCTTGACGTTCATATACTATGTTATACTACTTTTTGAAATTCGCTAAAAAAACAACATTTCATACAAAGTCGTTCACGATGTGCAATGAACGTGTAATAAACACAAGATAAAAATGTTCAAAGATACTCCCTGTATTAAGGGAACATCAATGATATTGGCTGTAATTCTAATTTCTCTTGACATTGGCAATACTCAACATTTCAATAAAAATAAGGATGTCGATAAAAAGAAACTTACGGAAACAATATCAAAGTGCAGTATATTGTTCATGTACGTGGGTAACTCTGTGAGCTGAGTGTAGAACAGCCAAGACTGGCCGCATTGGGCGATCAGAATAGCCCACAGCGGCACACACGTCAGGAACTTGCACCACGGTATAGACATCGTAGGCTTGTCATCCTGCGAAACGAAATTACAATGTTTGTGTAGCTCGCCGAAGTGCGTTCATTGTTAAAAAACCTAAGCTAGATGCTCAATGTAAAAACATAGTAGAACATTATATCCAGGTGGACCGACGATCTGGTGAAGGTCGCGGGAGTCCCTTGGATGCGGGTGGCACAGGACCGATCTGTGTGGAGAACTTTGGGGGAGGCCTATGTCCAGCAGTGGACGTCTATTGGCTGAAATGATGAGTAGACTATTCTGTCTATCAAAGTGCGATAAATGCCAATGTTAATAGATTTATTTACTATAGATAGTTGGCAAACAAGAAGGCGGAACACTTAATGGTAAGTAATTACCGCCGCCTAACAACACCAGACCAGAGTCACAAGTACGCTGCCAACCTATAAACTTCCCTGCCCTCCTGATTAGACCTCCCTAACTCACTTACTGTACTACACAACGTAAAAGAAGAAGACGGCGAATTGAAAAATTGCATACATTCGTCCATACAAATGTCTAATTTGACTTCAATGTCGAGAGCACGAGAATTGACCGCCAGATTTTAATCAACAACATTTGCAAGACATCGTCATCCTCTGGGTGTCTTATAATATTACGTTTGCCGATTTTTAGTCTTTTGCTGAAGAACTTACAAATTATGGAACAAAGAAGTATTCTAAAATTTACATTTTCCAGCTAGATCGGTGTTTCTTATAATGAAACACTGATCTAGCTGGAAATGTTTAATTTATAGGTAAGCGAATTTGTGCTATAGAAACAGCTGTGAGGTCAGAGAGGTATGATTCACAGCTGCGTCCTACATACAAGAGATAAAGGTTCATGCAGATACAAAATTATTTATTGGCGAATATTCAATACATCTAATGTTTTATTAAACACTTGAGACAATAATTTAGCTAATAGAAACAACATACTATACAAGGTTGTTCTAAAACGTCTAACCGAATGGTGTCCGTGAGCTTGCTAATGGTATGGCACAGAGGATGGAATAAAAACATGAAAAAAACTATGCTTCATACAAACGAGCTCAGTATGAGAAGCCAAAACTTATCTACTTATTTAAAAAAATACCCCTTTTCGAATGTTGTATAATACAATATATACATCCTACTTATTCTATTGAACAGCCACTACTCAAATTAAAATAGACCTACTTTCATTTGTTCATACATATTATGTCTCAAAATGCTATCTGCTGGAAAGAAATGTGTGAGTTTTTATACTATAATGCATGTTAATTGTTTTTTTCAAATAAACTCAATGAACTTAATTCTGCAAGATGCACACATCAGGGTGATATTCATTATTAGCAATAATTTCGATTACAAAGATGAGAAAAAGATCTTAGAAATTAATATTGTTATTCAATACCTGAGGTCCAATAGTTGCTGTGATGTATTCAATTTCTTTGGGACATATCCTTGGATGCTTTTGTGGCGTGTCGTAAACCAGGAACATCCATGCAATGAACCAAAGTACTCCAAGGCCACCAAACAAGTAGAAACAGAGTGGCCACCCATGAGCGTAGTCCAGAGTACACAACCATCCAGATATTGGCAATGATATCACGGTGCCAATATTGGAACCTGATGAAAGTCCACATTTTTTAAATTTGCCCTGTTTCTCTAAAGGTGTTAATAGAATCGAAACAAACATAACACCAAAAAATAACCAACAACCTGACAAATGATGACAGTTTCAACAAAAGTTTTAAAAATGGTGCAGGATGCTATACATTCCAATAAGAGTTCCACAATATTAATACATTAAGCTAGGCTCTGTTTCAAATAAATGGCAGCTATTTCTTCCATCTATAATAATAATCTCTCTTTTTGATTATGAATAAAAATATAATATTAATAAAAATTAATGAAGTTTTGCAATTGATTGTTTAGTAGTTTATGATAAAAATGAATGTTTTTAAAAAACCTAAAGATATAAAATACTTGCCAGCATACACATAGGCTGCGAACTTTGACCTCTCTAAAGGAGGTATCCATCTAGCCAGCATAGCATGCATGGCTGGGTATGTCACACCCTCACCAAGACCTTCTAAAACTCTCACTACAATGAAGAATTTGAAATCAGCAAAATGCTGCAATTGGACTAAGTATAGTAAATATTGCTGTAAGTAGTACACCAACTCCATAAACTAGTTTTCCTCCAAATATTTCAGCTATTCGCCCCCCTGGGACCTGAAAATGCATTATTTTGTTAAGAGGCACTTAAAATAAATATTGTTATAACATTAATCTAACTGATCAGAAAATACCTGAGTTAAAACATATCCATAGAAAAAGGAACCTAAAATAATACTTTGTTGTTCCGCAGTCCCAGTTAAATCACCAGGTCTCTGTCAAAATAAAAAAAAAGTTACCTTTAGTGAATAGAATTCGCGCGGGCTCAAGTCCATAGAAAACAAAAAAAAAAAAAAAAAGAGTGAATAGAATTTAATTATTTAAATAATAAGGGCTGTTAGTACAAAATTATATCAGTAAATGCTCATATCTAAACACTGACTGTATTAGGCATGTTATATGTTTTATAAACAGGCCCCTGAGGGCAGTGATATCCTAATGCCTATAAAATATTAAGTGATAGTGATCACAGAAAGTGACAATAATCTATGGAAATCTACATGATGTAAGACATAAAAGCTAGATAAAATGTATATCTTACAATAAGACTGTATTATTAAATGCAATGGGAAAGTTAAAAACATATAAGACTACACTTGAAAGATCTACCACTGAGCAGAATCATTGCCAGGTGCGTAGCTGGGCAGACATCTAGGGAGTCATTTGACGGCAGAGGAGCCGTAAGTTTATCATCGCCACATTCTACTGAAAGGTTCCCCGCTAGCATAGTACATGGCGAAACCAAGGAATCCCATGATACCAAGCACTGTCCGACTTTTTATCCACCTGTTGTTTCTTCCACTGAAATAAGTTTGAGTTAATAATATCTTTAGTTCCTCTAATAACAGCTATAACTCTTGTATGAATATTTTTTGTTATGTCTCAAATAATACGTAACATACATATCATTAGCAGATAAAAACGTAATATTATACTCTTGCCTTGATATAAAGGTTAAAAGTTTCAGAAGTTACACAACCTGGTCCGTCTTCTACAAGATTACGGTGGCTGCTTGTGACATCATTTTCTATATCCGAATTATTATAGGACTTTCTTCTAAAGCGACCTGACATGGTTTAAACAAAATATTCCTCTCTTGCTCTACTTATGTTGCCGTTGTTAGTACGATAATACTAATGTAATAATTGGAAAACAGAGTTAATTGTGAATTTAATCAAAATATAAACTAGTTTTTATGTGTGACTCACACACCTTTCTGATCGCAAGAATATTATTATAGTAACAAAATTCCTCCTTACAGCAGCCATGACACAGACACCGTTCCATTGTAAAAACCATCAGTTTTTACATTATTACTATGCACTTATTTTACAAGTAAAAATACGTATAAACAAATAACAGATTTACTATGAAAATGCATGTGAGCGTCCCGCAAAACACAGCTAGCTGTCAAAATTTACAGCTGATGTCCATTCTACAATGCATGCGTTCATATTTCTTTTCTGTTTGTGATTTTCTTTAAAAAAGTTTTCCATAGCATTTAAAACTTGTGAACTTGCCATGCTGTTTTACGTTAAAATCTATCTATTATAAGTATTCTCGCTCCGTGCCCGATTACCCAGCGGGAGTACTTCTATAGGCCGACGATATAACCTACGGGGGCTAGAAAGGATGCCTAAGAATGTATCGCTACTATTGTGTAGATTTTTGATTTGATCATATTTAAATTTTTCAATAAAATTCCGCTGAGTTATTAATTTCTTATAAAAATTGTTTAATAGTTAAAATCTTAAAATATCATTGATCAAACAAACCCAAATCAAGCAAACGAAAGTAGTTTTATGGTTTAAAAGATTTGGCATCACTAATTAAAACAACTGGCATACACAAATCTAAATGCCAAGGAAAAATAAAAATCTAAATGTCATGATGTCAACAAATTTTCTAATTCAAAATGGCCAACGTTGTTTTTATTTGAAACTTTGAAAAGTTTAGGACAACGCGCTTTATTTTGTTCTGAGTTCAGATTGAGTTCCTCCGTATGTGCTATTGTGGTATGCAAATGTGAGATAGTGACTCTTGTGAGTTGTGACTCTTTTCCTTGTGAGACAGTGACTCTGAGTTCTGTTCTAAACTTCTGGTCCTCAATTTTAGTTAGGTATAGTGTGGTTTGAGATAGTGACTCTTCTGAGAAAGTGACTCTTATTATAGTGTTAGAATGGCTGACAAAGAGAAAAAGCGAAAATGCTTTAAATGTGGCGCTTCACCGGCCGCAGACAATATTAAATTATTTCGCTTCCTTAAACCTGGAACTAGGAACCTGCAGGTAAGTTTACGTGCACTGTGATAGCTCGCAATTTATATTATGTCTTTGTGCTAGATAGAAGTGACAAAAGAGCAAGCGGGCAAAGAGCACCTGATGGTAAGTAATTAATCACCACCGCATGAACATCCGCGAGGTCTGATACGTTGCCGACCTTTTAGCGGTACCGTACCTATAGAAGCGGACTGGGTTACGCTCGTCTCTTGACGGTAATCCATAATAATTTCAAGTTCCTAATATGACTTAAAATATATTTCAGGTTCTTCATCACTGCTCTGAAGCTGGGGTCAATATTGCAGCCATTGTCTGCGATATGGATGGTGTTAATAGAAGAGCAGTGATTAATATAATGTACCTAATCCTATACATTTATATGAGATTACAAAGTTAATTATGTTGTTGATAAATCTAGAAAACTGAACCGAAATTTGTAAATGTTTCAGTTTTCCCTTGATTCATATTATACTTACACTCACTCACTTAGTGACTGGCCGACCAATCATCAAAATTCTAAGGCTCTTCTAGCAGACATAGAAGCTTCAAGTTTCTCTTTTCAAAATGAAACTCTGTAACATCATCATTAAAAGAGTAACTACTGAGTTATTTATGATTCTGTTTTGTACGTATTTAACTGTATGATTTTCCATTTTTTTACACCATAAATTCCATTAAGTCTGTAATTCCTACATAAATAAATGTATTCTTCTATGTTTAACATGGTTTTACTCCAAACGTGCATTTCTACTTGTTAGGAAACTTATGTTTAATATAGGTACAGTCATATCAAAGGACGGATTTTTAAATAATACTCCTACCTACCTAAACAAGCGATAACAAGATCTTGTCTAAGTATTTTATTATACCTACATTTCATTCATTAGACATGACTGTATTTATCTTTTGCATAGAAAACTAAACATTATTATTATTCTGTTATTCTGCCTGTGCTTACGATATTAACAGCAAGTTGAAGTTTTTCAAAATATGAATTACGGATTCGGAATGAACAAATATTCCAAGTCTGTAACTTAACTTTTGAAATTTCGACTTGCTGTTAATATCGTAGGCACGGGCAGAAAGAAATTACGCGCTTTAATGTTCCCGCGCTTTTTAAAACTCACGAGGGGAGGGTGAATACTAGATGGCGGTAGTGGATTACGGTTCTATGGACTTGCCATTCTTCTCCGCTAGGAGTAATATTGTCTGTGATTACAGCGCCAACTAGCTTCCCAACTTTGTGGGCTCTGTCACATTGACATTTAGTCGTGTATTTTTGAAAAAATATCGAAATGAAAAAATAACAAATATTTCGACTCATAAATTGTGTGATACACGATTTGGGTGGAAAAAGGGTTTTTGAATCATTTTGGTCTTCAAATCAAATAAGGTAATCCAAAAGTGTTTTAATTTTGATTGTGTCAGGTTTGTTTACTTCATTTAATTGTTACCAAACAAACTAAAAGTCATAAGCATTGAGAATTACCCTTCTAAATAACTGTACAAAATACAACTAGACTCCTAATATATTGTGAGAGCAATCATACTTGTATACTTTTTTCAGGCGCTTTTGAGATTTAAAAATGTCAAACGCTATTTTCGTTACAAATTGGGTTTTCGAGAGAGTGAAAGTGATGCACAAAAGCCGTACTAAATCGTATTAAAATTTGGTATGCTAAAATTATGATTACGCCATGGATCTCTATTAACTAAATTGCGGTCCCGCCATTTTGATATCAAAGTGGCGGGGCCAGTTTTTTATGGAATAACTTGAATTTGTATGAGTGTAGAATTTTACTACGGAGGTATGAAATAGTAGAAATATCGTACAAATCTTAATCACATTGAAATGTGAAAAACAGGCATGATCCCGCCATCTTGACGTTCATATACTATGTTATACTACTTTTTGAAATTCGCTAAAAACAACATTTCATACAAAGTCGTTCACGATGTGCAATGAACGTGTAATAAACACAAGATAAAAATGTTCAAAGATACTCCCTGTATTAAGGGAACATCAATGATATTGGCTGTAATTCTAATTTCTCTTGACATTGGCAATCTCAACATTTCAATAAAAATAAGGATGTCGATAAAAAGAAACTTACGGAAACAATATCAAGTGCAGTATATTGTTCATTACGGGGTAACTCTTTGAGCTGAGTGTAGAACCAGCTGGACTGCGCATTGGGATCAGAATAGCCCACAGCGGCACACACTCAGGAACTTGCACCACGGTATAGACATCGTAGGCTTTTCATATGCGAAACGAAATTACAATGTTTGTGTAGCTCGCCGAAGTGCGTTCTTGTTAAAAAACCTAAGCTAGATGCTCATGTAAAAACATAGTAGAACATTAATATCCAGGTGAACCGACGATCTGGTGAAGGTCGCGGGAGTCCCTTGGATGCGGGTTGGCACAGGACCGATCTTGTGAGAACTTTGGGGGAGGCCTATGTCCAGCATGGACGTCTATTGGCTGAAATGATGAGTAGACTATTCTGTCTATCAAAGTGCGATAATGCCAATGTTAATAGATTATATTATTTACTATAGATAGTTGGCAACAGGTCGCGAACACTTAATGGTAAGTAATTACCGCCGCCTAACAACACCAGACCAGAGTCCAAGTACGCTGCCAACCTATAAACTTCCCTGCCCTCCTGATTAGACTCCCTAACCACTTACTGTACTACACAACGTAAAAGAAGAAGACGGCGAATTGAAAAATTGCATACATCGTCCATACAAATGTCTAATTTGACTTCAATGTCGAGAGCACGAGAATTGACCGCCAGATTTAATCAACAACATTTGCAAGACATCGTCATCCTCTGGTGTCTTATAATATTACGTTTGCCGATTTTTAGTCTTTTGCTGAAGAACTTACAAATTATGGAACAAAGAAGTATTCTAAAATTTACATTTTCCAGCTAGATCTGTTTCTTATAATGAAACACTGATCTAGCTGGAAATGTTTATTTAGTAAGCGAATTTGTGCTATAGAACAGCTGTGAGGTCGAGAGGTATGAGCACAGCTGCGTCCTACATACAAGAGATAAAGGTTCATGCAGATACAAAATTATTTATTGGCGAATTCAATACATCTAATGTTTTATTAAACACTTGAGACAATATTTAGCTAATAGAAACAACATACTATACAAGGTTTTCTAAAACGTCTAACCGAATGGTGTCCGTGAGCTTGCTAATGGTATGGCACAGAGGATGGAATAAAACATGAAAAAAACTATGCTTCATACAAACGAGCTCAGTATGAAGCCAAAACTTATCTACTTATTTAAAAAATACCCCTTTTCGAATGTTGTATAATACAATATACATCCTACTTATTCTATTGAACAGCCACTACTCAAATTAAAATACCTACTTTCATTTGTTCATACATATTATGTCTCAAAATGCTATCTGCTGGAAAGAAATGTGTGAGTTTTTTATACTATAATGCATGTTAATTTTTTTTTCAAATAAACTCAAAACTTAATTCTGCAAGATGCACCATCAGGGTGATATTCATTATTAGCACTAATTTCGATTTCAAGGATGTGGAAAGAACTTAGCAATAATATAGTTATTCAATACCTGAGGTCCAATAGTTGCTGTGATGTATTCAATTTCTTTGGGACATATCCTTGGATGCTTTTGTGGCGTGTCGTAAACCAGGAACATCCATGCATGACCAAAGTACTCCAAGGCCACCAAACAAGTAGAAACAGAGTGGCCACCCATGAGCGTAGTCCAGAGTACACAACCATCCAGATATTGGCAATGATATCACGGTGGCCAATATTGGAACCTAATGAAAGTTCACATTTTTTAAATTTGCCCTGTTTCTCTAAGGTGTTAATAGAATCGAACAAACATAACACCAAAAAATAACCAACAACCTGACAAATACAGTTTCAACAAAGTTTTAAAAATGGTGCAGGATGCTATACCATTCCAATAAGATTTCCACAATATTAATACATTAAGCTAGGCTCTGTTTCAAATAAATGGCAGCTATTTCTTCCATCTATAATAATAATCTCTCTTTTTGATTATGAATAAAATATAATATTAATAAAATTAATGAAGTTTTGCAATGATTGTTTAGTAGTTTATTATAAAAATGAATGTTTAAAAAACCTAAAGATATAAATACTTGCCAGCATACATAGGCTGCGAACTTTGACCTCTCTAAGGAGGTATCCATCTAGCCAGCAGCATGCATGGCTGGGTATGTCACACCCTCACCAAGACTTCTAAACTCTCACTACATGAAGATTTGAAATCAGCAAAAGCTGCAATTGGACTAATATAGTAAATATTGCTGTAAGTAGTACACCAACTCCATAAACTTTTTCCTCCAAATATTTCAGCTATTCGCCCCCCTGGGACCTGAAAATGCATTATTTTGTTAAGAGGCACTTAAAATAATATTGTTATAACATTAATCTAACTGATCAGAAATACCTGATTAAAACATATCCATAGAAAAAGGAACCTAAAATAATACTTTGTTGTTCCGCAGTCCCAGTTAAATCACCAGGTCTCTGTCAAAATAAAAAAAAGTTACCTTTAGTGATAGAATTCGCGCGGGCTCAAGTCCATAGAAAACAAAAAAAAAAAAAAAGAGTGAATAGAATTTAATTATTTAAATAATAGGGCTGTTAGTACAAAATTTATCAGTAAATGCTCATATCTAAACCTGACTGTATTAGGCATGTTATATGTTTTATAAACAGGCCCCTGAGGGCAGTGATATCTCAATGCCTATAAAATATTTAAGTGATAGTGATCCAGAAAGTGACAATAATCTATGGAAATATCATGATGTAAGACATAAAGCTAGATAAAATGTATATCTTACAATAACTGTATAGTATAATGCAATGGGAAAGTTAAAAAACATATAAGACTACACTTGAAAGATCTTACCACTGGAGCAGAATCATTGCCAGGTGCGTAGCTGGGCAGACATCTAGGGAGTCATTTGACGGCAGAGGAGCCGTAAGTTTATCATCGCCACATTCTACTGAAAGGTTCCCCGCTAGCATAGTACATGGCGAAACCAAGGAATCCCATGATACCAAGCACTGTCCGACTTTTTATCCACCTGTTGTTTCTTCCACTGAAATAAGTTTGAGTTAATAATATCTTTAGTTCCTCTAATAACAGCTATAACTCTTGTATGAATATTTTTTGTTATGTCTCAAATAATACGTAACATACATATCATTAGCAGATAAAAACGTAATATTATACTCTTGCCTTGATATAAAGGTTAAAAGTTTCAGAAGTTACACAACCTGGTCCGTCTTCTACAAGATTACGGTGGCTGCTTGTGACATCATTTTCTATATCCGAATTATTATAGGACTTTCTTCTAAAGCGACCTGACATGGTTTAAACAAAATATTCCTCTCTTGCTCTACTTATGTTGCCGTTGTTAGTACGATAATACTAATGTAATAATTGGAAAACAGAGTTAATTGTGAATTTAATCAAAATATAAACTAGTTTTTATGTGTGACTCACACACCTTTCTGATCGCAAGAATATTATTATAGTAACAAAATTCCTCCTTACAGCAGCCATGACACAGACACCGTTCCATTGTAAAAACCATCAGTTTTTACATTATTACTATGCACTTATTTTACAAGTAAAAATACGTATAAACAAATAACAGATTTACTATGAAAATGCATGTGAGCGTCCCGCAAAACACAGCTAGCTGTCAAAATTTACAGCTGATGTCCATTCTACAATGCATGCGTTCATATTTCTTTTCTGTTTGTGATTTTCTTTAAAAAAGTTTTCCATAGCATTTAAAACTTGTGAACTTGCCATGCTGTTTTACGTTAAAATCTATCTATTATAAGTATTCTCGCTCCGTGCCCGATTACCCAGCGGGAGTACTTCTATAGGCCGACGATATAAACCTACGGGGGCTAGAAAGGGATGCCTAAGAAGTGTATCGCTACTATTGTAGTAGATTTTTGATTTGATCAAATTTAAATTTTTCAATAAAATTCCGCTGAGTTATTAAGATTTCTTATAAAAAATTGTTTAATAGTTAAAATCATAAAATATCATTGATCAAACAAACCCAAATCAAGCAAACGAAAGTAGTTTTATGGTTTAAAAGATTTGGCATCACTAATTAAAACAAACTGGCATACACAAATCTAAATGCCAAGGAAAAATAAAAATCTAAATGTCATGATGTCAACAAATTTTCTAATTCCAAAATGGCCGACGTTGTTTTTATTTGAACTTTGAAAAGTTTAGGACAACGCGCTTTATTTTGTTCTGAGTTCAGATTGAGTTCCTCCGTATGTGCTATTGTGGTATGCAAATGTGAGATAGTGACTCTTGTGAGGTTGTGACTCTTTTCCTTGTGAGACAGTGACTCTGAGTTCTGTTCTAAACTTCTGGTCCTCAATTTTAGTTAGGTATAGTGTGAGTTTGAGATAGTGACTCTTCTGAGAAAGTGACTCTTATTATAGTGTTAGAATGGCTTGACAAAGAGAAAAAGCGAAAATGCTTTAAATGTGGCGCTTCACCGGCCGCAGACAATATTAAATTATTTCGCTTCCTTAACCTGGAACTAGGAACCTGCAGGTAAGTTTACGTGCACTGTGATAGCTCGCAATTTATTAAGTTATTATGTCTTTGTGCTAGATAGAAGTGACAAAAGAGCAAGCGGGCAAAGAGCACCTGATGGTAAGTAATTAATCACCACCGCATGAACATCCGCGAGGTCTGATACGTTGCCGACCTTTTAGCGGTACCGTACCTATAGAAGCGGACTGGGTTACGCTCGTCTCTTGACGGTAATCCATAATAATTTCAAGTTCCTAATATGACTTAAAATATATTTCAGGTTCTTCATCACTGCCTGAAGCTGGGGTCAATATTGCAGCCATTGTCTGCGATATGGATGGTGTTAATAGAAGAGCAGTGATTAATATAATGTACCTATCCTATACATTTATATGAGATTACAAAGTTAATTATGTTGTTGATAAATCTAGAAAACTGAGCCGAAATTTGTAAATGTTTCAGTTTTCCCTTGATTCATATTATACTTACACTCACTCACTTAGTGACTGGCCGACCAATCATCAAATTCTAAGGCTCTTCTAGCAGACATAGAAGCTTCAAGTTTCTCTTTTCAAAATGAAACTCTGTAACATCATCATTAAAAGAGTAACTACTGAGTTATTTATGATTCTGTTTTGTACGTATTTAACTGTATGATTTTCCATTTTTTTACACCATAAATTCCATTAAGTCGTAATTCCTACATAAATAAATGTATTCTTCTATGTTTAACATGGTTTTACTCCAAACGTGCATTTCTACTTATTAGGAAACTTATGTTTAATATAGGTACAGTCATATCAAAGGACGGATTTTTAAATAATACTCCTACCTACCTAAACAAGCGACAACAAGATCTTGTCTAAGTATTTTATTATACCTACATTTCATTCATTAGACATGACTGTATTTATCTTTGCATAGAAAACTAAACATTATTATTATTCTGTTATTCTGCCTGTGCTTACGATATTAACAGCAAGTTGAAGTTTTTCAAAATATGAATTACGGATTCGGAATGAACAAATAGTTATTCCAAGTCTGTAACTTAACTTTTGAAGAATTTATTTCGACTTGCTGTTAATATCGTAGGCACGGGCAGAATAGAAATTACGCGCTTTAATGTTCCCGCGCTTTTTAAAACTCACGAGGGGAGGGTGAATACTAGATGGCGGTAGTGGATTACGGTTCTATGGACTTGCCATTCTTCTCCGCTAGGAGTAATATTGTTCTGTGGCCGGCACTGAGCGCTGGTGCGATTCTGCGCCGATTATATAGTAGTACTAAATGATTCATAATAAAATAAAAAAACAAGTTATTAAAGTTAAAAAAATACCACGTTTTAAAGCGTAAATTTCTTCATTTATTAGGTTTAAAAAAAATCAAGAATACCTTTTATTTCATCCTAAACTAATACGTGTAATAACTCGAAAAATTTACTAACAATGATACTTTTGAGTACACTTTTCTTGTATGAAAACTGACAGTAATTAATCACTATTGTTTTGTAGCCATGCCCTAATATATGTTATTGTTCTTTAATAGAAATATTGTCATAAGTTTGTCGTTTATAGTTTTACTATTATCGAGCATTTGCGTAGACCCTTCGACCACAAGTTTCAAAAAAGGGATTGTATTAAAACTGTTCTAACGAGAAAACTAAATGATCATTTGAAAATATTTTGAAATTATGCATTAGATTATGAAATCTGCAATAATTTGACATCAATATCTTATTTACAAACTGTATAGATTATCATTTATTCTCCATCGGAAATCAATGATTTTGACTTAAGTGTGACTCTTACGGATAAACGCTCTTAACATTATTTCTTGAATATTTTTTAAGTGACAGGTAGTGTAGTAACTAGCTGCAAGGATTAATTAATATAAATAGTGTAGTATCGGCTCGGTGTTCTCACAAGACCACGTCTTCTGCAGTGCGGCGGTCCGCGCTCGACCCTCTACCACAGAGTATATCCAGTCGATGCGCCCCCCCCCGCACCCTGCGTGGGGTGTAGATCCGAGACGACAGATGTCATTGACTGTGTGCATGTGTGTGTTTGTACTTTGTATGTTTATGTGTTTACCTATAGTTACTTTGATATTATTTATAGTATGTTATATTATTAGCATAAACCAATATGCTACATCCCTCCTTGATTGTTTTTTTTAATAATATAATTTAGAGCTAACATCAAACAACCATTTAAATAATAATGCAATTTATTTTCATTACTCGTTACTTATCCATATTATTATTACTGCTTTTTATGTTAAACAAATCTAGAGTTTATCCTTCTATTCCGAATCAGATGTATTAGTTTTATTTGAAACCTTCTGCCTCGCTAATTGTCTTCCACTGACCTTCTACTCGTTTTAAATGCAGAATGTTTCGCCTTAACACTTGACCTGTAGTATCATTTCGGACTTCCACATCGCCATTAGTATTAGACTCTACCGTATGTGTTGCTGGCTCGTAATTTAAACTTAGTTTGTTATTTTTAGTCATGTTCTTTACATAAACCTTTTCGCCTACTTCCAAATCACAATTAACTGCCTTTCTCTTTCTATCTGCATACTCCTTCCCTTTTTCTTTTTGTTCTTTATCTTTATCTCTCATTTCTAAATCTTCCGAATTGTAAGACATATCCTGTATCATTGGTAATTTATCTCTAAATTGTCTCCGAAAGAACAATTCTGAAGGAGTTTTGCCCGTCACAGTGTGAGGTGTGCTGTTATACATAACCATATACTCCCTCAAAGCTTCTTTCCAATTTTTCTTTTCGGACTGACTGATCTTTAGTCGTTTCAGAATATCTCTGTTTTGCCTCTCTACTTCCCCATTCTGTTGGGGCCAGTAAGGTATGGTATTGTATAGTTTTATATTTCTTTCTAAACAGAACTGTTTAAATTCGTCGCTGGTGAATTGGCGGCCGTTGTCCGCTGTAATCGAAAGCGGATTGCCTAATCTGCTGAAAACATCTGTCAATTGATTAATTATTTCTGAGCTTGTTATTGTACGGCATACTTTAATTTCTTTGTATCTCGAATAATAGTCCACAATCACCAGAATATAGTCATTACTAGGTAGTGGACCCATTAGATCGATAGCTGTGTCCACCCATGGTTCCGAAGGCAATTCTCTTCTCTTTAAAGGATTAGGAGGATTAGGTGCAGAGACCAAAAACACAACCTTTGCATGATTTACAGAAATTTTCCGCATCTTTGTCGCATTTCGGCCACCAAACTTTAGTCCTCAATCTTGTTTTCATAGCGGATATACCTGGATGGCCTTCATGTGTCGAACGTAATATCTGGTCTCTTAGTTTCTGCGGAATCACTATTTTAGTCCCCCTTAGCAAAATATCTTCATAAAAACACAGCTCATCCTGAAATATCTTAAAAGGTTTGGTTGAATCGTCCCATTGATTATTATACAGCCCATTTTTGACCGCTTGTATTTCCGTATCCTGACGAGAACATTCAATAATTTCTTGTAACGAAACAGCTACTGGTTTTATCTGGTCTATCACATTTTGAACATAATCAACGCCTACTACGGGTGGATCTGTAGTTAATTTACAAAGTCTTGATAGTGGGTCTGCTATGTTGTTTTTTCCCGGACTGTATTTGATATTAAATTTATATGACTGTAGTCTTAGCACCCACCTTTCAATACGGGCACATGGCTTAGACTTGGGGCCAAATATTGTTTCCAGAGGTTTGTGGTCCGTCACTAAGTCAAAGTTCTTTCCATAAAGGAACATATTAAAATGTTCAATAGCCCAAACCAGCGCGAGGGCCTCTTTTTCGGTTTGACAATACCGCCGTTCGCATTCAGTCAGTGTTTTATTTCCATAAGCTATAATCCGGGACCCTTCATTATTGGTTTGAATTAGCACCGCCCCCAGACCTACCGGGCTCGCATCCGCAATGACTGTAGTTTTATCACTGGGATTATAATATCCCAGGCTTGGTATGTCTACAAGTGAAGCTTTTAATTTGTTAAAAGCTGCTTGTCGAGCTTCAGTCCAGGACTCAGTTATGTCGGAATTTCTTCCTGCCTTTTGCCTAAGTAACTCTTTCAGGGGTTCTGTGGTGGTAGCTAAGTGGGGGATCCATTTACCGACGAAATTCACAAGCCCTAGAAAGCTTTGAAGCTCTGAAATGGTCTCTGGTGCTCTAAAGTTTTTGATGCTTGACAGATATTTATCTAACGGTCTGATTCCCTTCTCTGATAGTTCGTGTCCTAAGAAATGAACTAGTTTTGCCCGGTAAATGCACTTTTCTTCTCTTAAACTGACATTATGACTCTTTAATACCGTTAATACTTTCTCTAACCTGTCGTCATGTTCCTTTTGATCTTTTCCGAAAATCAATATATCGTCTATGAAGTTAATTACTCCATCACATCCTAAAAGTATCCTCTCCAAAATCTTTTGAAAGATCTCTGGCGCACAAGTGATGCCAAACATCATCCTCTTAAAGCGAAACAGTCCTTGGCCAGTTATAAACGTAGTTATAGGTCTCGAGTCAGGATGTAGTTCAATATGATGAAAAGCATCGCGTATGTCCAATTTGGTAAAAATTTTCGCTTCTCTCATCTTAGGCAACAATTGGTCCATCGTCGGAAGTGGGTGATTTTCCCGTTTGATGGCCATATTCGCGCGACGCATATCCACACATAAACGAACGTCCCCGTTGTCCTTCAGCACCGGTACAATCGGTGAGATCCAGTTCGAAGGACCTTTGACTTCCTCAATTATGTCCGTCTGGAGCAATTGCTTAATCTTAACCTCAACTTTGGCTTCCAGAGGAATGGGTATTCGGCGGTATGGTTGTGTAACCGACTTAACTGTTTTGTCTATTGGGATCTCTACCAGTACGTCCTTAAATTTAGGAAATGCTTTTGATTCCATTGCTACATTATTAACGTTAACTGGTATGTTAATTTTTAGAACACCTAAAGAGGTTGCTGTTATTTTTCCAAGTAAATTGCGGGTACCCCCAGAAATTACGTAAAAAGTAGTATTTTCCGAACTTTTTCCAAGTTTTATTTCCGCGTCAAAGGATCCCAACAACTTTAAAGGTGTCCCACTACCATATGCCATAAATTCTTTCTGCGGCTCTTTGTTTTGGTTTGTCACCTTTGAATAGTTATCTTTCATCGTCTGCCATGTCTTGTCCGTAATCAGATTATGATTGCAACCAGAGTCTATTAACATGTCTACATCCGTTCCACCAATTGTACATGTTACCGTAGTATCCGCGTTTACGTTGAAAATGTAGTCTATCTGTTTGCTGGTAGAGGCCACATTAGCAGTTTCTTCTACGTTCTTAGTACGTTTGAATCTTTTTGAGTCGTTATTCTGAACTCCTTCTTCTTGATCTGGTTTTCTTTTCTGTCCGTCTTTCGTTCGGCATTGTCTCTGGAAATGGCCCATGATCCCACATTTATGACATTTCTTTGCCTTAGCGGGGCATTTTGGATCGCGGGCAAAGTGATTCATGCTCCCACATCGGCCACATCCTTCGCGTTTTCTCCGTGTATATGTTTCCTTGCTTCTGTCGAATTTCATAGTTACTTTGTTTACTTCTTGACTCCCAAATGTCTTGTTTCCAAAATTTCCTAATTGTCTTTCTATAACTTCTAACGCGTTCGCCTCGGAAATTATATCATCAAGAGTCATTTTGTCACCATTTTTCAAGATTTTTTTCCTAAGATCATCCGATAAACATTTTTCTGTTATTTGTTCCATTATGTGTTCATCTATATTTGTAAACTGACATTTTGTAGCTTGTTGCCTCAATCGTACCAGAAATTTTTCAAATTTCTCCTGCGGCTCTTGTTTCATGAGTCGAAATAGATGTCGTTCGAAGCCTTTACTTTGTTTAGGTGCGAAGTATTCATCAAGTTTTGCTACCGCAATATCGAACACTTTATCTTTATTTGTGTCGTCCGGCTTTACATTTGCGCCAGGTATATTGTAGAAAACCTCTTGCAATTCTTCACCTCCAAAATGCAGCAAACAGGCTCTTTTTTTGACCTCTGTATCAATACCCGCTGCTTCCAAATATATATATAAACTGCGTTTCCACCGTTCCCATCTAATTGCGACCGATCCTATTTCGCCTTCACATTCGAATTTATCAAGTGTAAACATAGCCATTATCCTTACCTGTAAGCAATGAAACAAAGTGTTACGCAATCTAATGCAACCATCTCAACGACGGGTAGGTTTCCATATTTAATACCGTTCAGTTAAATATCAATCAAATAATTGTCGCTTTAGAAGCCAACTTCATTTAATTTTTCACAATTTAATGTCAAATATGCTCATATCGCATTTAAATGCGACTAAGATTCGCAATTTAATGAACTAAATATCGCAATTTAATGCCCATAAATATCGCAATTTAATGCCACATAGTTTCGCAATTAAATGCAATTTATGTTCGCAATTTAATGCCATTGCACGTCCTGTAATATAACAATACCTGTAAAGTAGTTAAGTATAATACGCAATAAAATCACAAAATAAATGATGGCGCCACTGTCAACGTGTTGTAAAGAACAACCGTTACCATGATTTTCTTGACGCACTATATAGCGATATAGACTGTAGACATGCATAGATTATAAAACCTATATTGTGGGTTTTCTTTTTAATCTGTGGTTTTTTCGTTGGCGGCAACCGCTGATTGAAAACAAAATCGAAAATATCGAAAAACAAAATAAATATTTATTTATCATTATGTAACCTACATAATATTTGTACTCAAATATTAATCTGTAATTGAATTTTCGTACGCAAAACCCAAATTGCAACCCCCTTACATGCATGCAATACAAAGCAGTACCGCCCCATCTGTTTATTTAAGCGCATTCAATCACAAGCGACAGACGGAAACAAAAAATAAATAATTAGCTACCGATAGCTCCATTTCCTTTCTTTTCAAGCGAAAGTGGATGGAAATGTAATTATTAAATAAATGTTAGACCAATCCCGGCATCTCCTCAACATTATGTAGCCCGGGCACAACCCGGTGTGTAGGTGTAGGTACTTTATTATTTCCCTGCTTTCGACTTTTGAGTCATTATCCCTCTAGCAACAAAAGCAAGCACTTACAGTAATTCTCCTCGTCGCCAAAATGTAGTAACTAGCTGCAAGGATTAATTAATATAAATAGTGTAAGTATCGGCTCGGTGTTCTCACAAGACCACGTCTTCTGCAGTGCGGCGGTCCGCGCTCGACCCTCTACCACAGAGTATATTCAGTCGATGCGCCCCCCCCCGCACCCTGCGTGGGGTGTAGATCCGAGACGACAGATGTCATTGACTGTGTGCATGTGTGTGTTTGTACTTTGTATGTTTATGTGTTTACCTATAGTTACTTTGATATTATTTATAGTATGTTATATTTATTACAATAAACCAATATGCTACATATGTATTTATGATTTATTTATTGTGTGATTTAAGTTTGACTGAAAGTAAAAATAAGTATCATTAATTATTTTTGTATTGTTATGCATAAAAATATGAATAAACAGATCATTATTTTGTGGAAATATTAATAAAGAAATATTCACAGAGGAACACATTCTTTTTTTTAACATATCCGGGGGGCTTGTAAATTTACCAATACACAGCAGATCTGTACATGTCATCGATGCAGTAAAATAAATTTTCAGGAATTTTGTTCAAAATTTGGTTAGTAAACTCTTAATCTTTGATTATCCTTTCGACATGAATTCTTACCCTGCAATATTATATGTTTCTTGAGTCTCTTCTGTAGAAAATTCCCTCTTATTTTTGAGAAAGGGAGGCATAACAATCTTCACCTCTTTCCACTATCTATCATATAACTGTTTTTTATTTCTGGAAAACCTTTATCGGCTAAAAACAATGTCGCCATCATCCAAATAATCGATCAATCCGGATTCTGTCGTCATTTGCGAATCACCTTTTTTCTTCCACCAGCCACTTTAGACTTAAAAGAAATGAAGCCTCCAGGAGTAATACCTATGAGCAACTTAGCAGTAAATCCCTTCTTGTAATGTGAATAACAATATACACGATTATCTACTGAAGCCGGAACTTCTATCCTGAACTCAGTGCAATCTATTATCACTCTTGTATTACTGTATTTTGGACGGAAACAGTCTGGCATTGGGGCTTGAACAGTATCTTTATTTGGCCAAAAAACACAAAATTAGCTGTTGATTTAGCTACATTTTCTAAAGTTGTATAGAAAATCCTTGAGATTGTTGTTCTGTGAACACCAAACAAGACGCTTAGAGCCGAAATGTCATGCCAGTTTAACTTTTATTAAAAGAAATAAAGAGTCTATCTTCTTTGGAAAATACTGTATTGTGACTGATTGTTAATGTTTTTAATAATAATCGAAAGTTGTTGAATGTCACACCTGCGAGATCCATAAGTTGCTCATCATTACGGATCGATGAAAACCCAGTTAAAATCTGATTTTTCGGTTGAAGTTGTCATATCTATATATGTTTTTTGAGGGGTATTACATTCGTTGTCCTTCATTTTTTTGTAATTTTTAATATAAATAGTAGAGTTGTGTCTATTTCTGTTTGTATTTCAGCATCACATACTTGGTTATAAATATATCTATTACATGTAAATGTTTTTTCTGCATTGTTAAATTTCGAAAATATATCAACTTGACATTCCTGATCACATTTTAAAGTCATGTCTACTTGATGAAATGTTCAGATGAGTGAATAATTTTTGGTTGGTTGGGTATGGTGTTAAATAATTCATTCTTCTTTCTCTTTTTCATTAAACGTTTGTACCGGGACATAGCTGCAGATTCATTTGGTATTTTTGAACGATAGATTGAAGGAAATATCGTCGGTATATAACTGGGACTGGCTGACTCGTCTGATTTCTTGCCACCAATAAAATGAGCACTGCATATTAATTCATTTGGTCTTGGTACCATGGCAATCCATCAGCACTGAAACAAAGTTGAATTTAAATAGGTAAAATGGATTCTTTGATTAATATCAAATACAGGATTTAAATGTGGTTATGATGTTTATTACTCAATTCTTTTGACGGCAGCTATCCATTTCTTGCATTGTTCAAGTTTCCAAGTAGCTCTTGGGAATCGGTAAAACTTGCATTTACTATTTCTGCCGTATTCTTGCAGTTTACAACACAAACAAAATACTGTGACTCATTTTTGTTAGCGGACTAATGAAATTAATAATGATATAAAAATGTATTATGTAGAATCGCTTGCCATTGACAGATACATACATCTGATCACAGAACAATATTACCTAGCGGAGAAGAATGGCAAGTCCATAGAACCGTAATCCACTACCGCCATCTAGTATTCACCCTCCCCTCGTGAGTTTTAAAAAAGCGCGGGAACATTAAAGCGCGTAATTTCTATTCTGCCCGTGCCTACGATATTAACAGCAAGTCGAAATTCTTCAAAAGTTAAGTTACAGACTTGGAATATTTGTTCATTCCGAATCCGTAATTCTATTTTGAAAAACTTCAACTTGCTGTTAATATCGTAAGCACAGGCAGAATAACAGAATAATAATAATGTTTAGTTTTCTATGCAAAAGATAAATACAGTCATGTCTAATGAATGAAATGTAGGTATAAAAAAGACTTAGACAAGTCTTGTTATCGCTTGTTTAGGTAGGTAGGAGTATTATTTAAAAATCCGTCCTTTGATATGACTGTACCTATATAATATTAAACATAAGTTTCCTAACAAGTAGAAATGCACGTTTGGAGTAAAACCATGTTAAACATAGAAGAATACATTTATTTATGTAGGAATTACAGACTTAATGGAATTTATGGTGTAAAAAAATGGAAAATCATACAGTTAAATACGTACAAAACAGAATCATAAATAACTCAGTAGTTACTCTTTTAATGATGATGTTACAGAGTTTCATTTTGAAAAGGGAAACTTGAAGCTTCTATGTCTGCTAGAAGGTTAGAATTTTGATGAAGAGCCTTAGAATTTTGATGATTGGTCGGCCAGTCACTAAGTGAGTGAGTATAAGTATAATATGAATCAAGGGAAAACTGAAACATTTACAAATTTCGGTTCAGTTTTCTAGATTTATCAAACAACATAATTAACCTTTGTAATCTCATATAAATGTATAGGATTAGGTACATTATATTAATCACTGCTCTTCTATTAACCACCATCCATATCGCAGACAATGGCTGCAATATTGACCCCAGCTTCAGAGCAGTGATGAAGAACCTGAAATATATTTTAAGTCATATTAGGAACTTGAAATTATTATGGATTACCGTCAAGAGACGAGCGTAACCCAGTCCGCTTCTATAGGTACGGTACCGCTAAAAGGTCGGCAAACGTATCAGACCTCGCGGATGTTCATGCGGTGGTGATTAATTACTTACCATCAGGTGCTCTTTGCCCGCTTGCTCTTTTGTCCACTTCTTTCTAGCACAAAAGGACATAATAACTTTATAAATTGCGAGCTATCACAGTGCACGTAAACTTACCTGCAGGTTCCTAGTTCCAGGTTTAAGGAAGCGAAATAATTTATATTGTCTGCGGCCGGTGAAGCGCCACATTTAAAGCATTTTCGCTTTTTCTCTTTGTCAGCCATTCTAACACTATAATAAGAGTCACTTTCTCAGAAGAGTCCTATCTCAAACTCACACTATACCTAACTAAAATTGAGGACCAGAAGTTTAGAACAGAACTCAGAGTCACTGTCTCACAAGGAAAAGAGTCACAACCTCACAAGAGTCACTATCTCACATTTGCATACCACAATAGCAAATACGGAGGAACTCAATCTGAACTCAAAACAAAATAAAGCGCGTTGTCCTAAACTTTTCAAAGTTTCAAATAAAAACAACGTTGGCCATTTTGAATTAGAAAATTTGTTGACATCATTCATGACATTTAGATTTTTATTTTTTCCTTGGCATTTAGATTTGTGTATGCCAGTTTGTTTTTAATTAGTGATGCCAAATCTTTTAAACCATAAAACTACTTTCGTTTGCTTGATTTGGGTTTGTTTGATCAATGATATTTTAAGATTTTAATTATTAAACAATTTTTATAAGAAATCTTAATAACTCAGCGGAATTTTATTGAAAAATTTAAATATGATCAAATCAAAATCTTACTACAATAGTAGCGATACACTTCTAGGCATCCCTTCTAGCCCCGTAGGTTTATATCGTCGGCCTATAGAAGTTACTTCCCGCTGCATCTGATGACAGAGCTTACATTATTTCTACTTTTGACCACCATGAGCGCTGCGATAGATTATGTTACCCCCACCTAGTACCTACTTCGCACCCAGCGAATATGTAACAATCTGAAGACACTCCACAGTCCACAAGCCGCGAATTACGCGCGTAACTGCAAAATCAAGTGTGAAGTCAATCCGCATATTTTCGTGATTGTTCGGATTGTTCCTAGATATTTATCTAGGTTTTGTGGCATGTTCGCGTCGTGATTCGCGCATATACTATATACATGGATTCGCGGACTATTTAGTATATTAATAGATAGAAAGACATAAAATTAATTGATGGCGCCACCGCCGAACGAACTGCGTTCAAGAACTTAGAATGCAGTTGTTATATTGCAATATTTTTAATGCAATATTTTCTTTGCATAAAATTTTCTATCTTCAGTACATACATACTTTCCCTTATAGGGGTGGCATTACAAGATTCCATCCATACTAATATTAGTATCAGCCTATCTACTGTCCCACTGCTGCAGGGCAAAGGCCTCCATCATAGAAATCAAGTGGTCGTCTGTATCTTTCTTTCACGACCGAACAGAGCGACGAATTGCGTGATTTTAAGTGGGGATAGTGAAGGTATAGAGGGAGTAACATAGGCTACTTTTTGCCCCTTTCTTACCCCCATTTTAGGGAAGTAGTGCAAAAGCTAGTGCTGTATATATTTATAGTATCTTTCATTTAGTCCTACATAGATTTGAAACGGCTTATTTATTATATTTACACATAAAACCGCGGGGCGCAGCTAGTTAGACATAAAAGTAGTGGCAGCAGAAAAAACACAAATAGAAAAGCAATCTTCCATTTACTCAACAATATTTAAGTAACGAAATAAGTACAATGCTATTTAGTTTACTGTATCACCTCACCCAATTAAAATTACCAGGACATCTAACAAGCAACCATTTGACATACACAAACATTGAACTAAAACATAAAATATTTGTTAATAACAATGAACCTATTAATCTATTAACTTAACATCATAACATATACAATATAGTATGCATGTTGGTACATATTTGACTGACCAGCACTAATGGCTAACAAATTTACAAGTAATTATGTCTTTATCTCCTATTTACTTATCTCCAAGATTACAGTTCAATGTTCAACCCTACATACAGTCAATAAAATATATGTTTAGACTGGCATTAATGATATCTTTTGATTAAAATATTAACAGTGTAACAAAATATTAGTTGTGCCAGGATATAACTTAAAATTTAATTATACAACACACTATGACTTTGCCTTATGTATATTAATAAATAAAATACTACTTCTACAATACAAAAATATTATTTCCTTCCACAATATCTACTTTTATTTTATAATAACAAAATATTTTTTACGATATAAGGACTAAGATTCAAGTACCTACATTTTTTTTTTTTATAAAAAGTGTATAAAAAGTTTTTACAGACAAACATTTTTAACAATAAAAATAAATTACAGTTACATAGAATGTTAAAGTAGAGACTTTTTCATATTACAGTGGTATACAATAAAATAGAGACCAAATAATTTACTATTACTATGGATACATTTAGAGAAAAAAGGCAAAACATTTGACAATAGATTTTTTTTTAATGTTGCTGTAACATGAACAAAACCTACAATGATGGCCAACAGATTTTACTTATTGTTGGTAAAAGCAGACCCATAATAACAGTAGATATGAGATTTACACTGTGATTATCCAGGATATTTCGTCCACTTATATGTTTGACAGTAAGACGGAATGTGACACAATTTTCCCATTTTATCCAAACCTGAAAATACAAAGGACATGATTTAAAAGAAATAAACTCATTGCATTTACAAATACAATATCAATGCGCAGATGTGATAATTACCAGAGAATTGTACTGTTGCTCCCATAAGAGAATCAATAAGACTTCCAATAAAGCCAGCTAATGCACCAACAGAATAACTGGCCACTGTGGTGGAGCATAAGTCCAAGTAACTTTACAGTAAAATACGAATGGACAAGTAGTAGGCAACCCCTATGATAAGTCCTCCAACAATGCTGAAAAATATTCCAACAGGAGAGATCCCTCATTTGTTCCTTTTGGCACCCTTTTCCAAGTTGTAAGAGGACTGGATCAGATTGGCAAAGACCTGTTACCCTGTGCAAAAACACCTGAAATTTGTATATTAGTAAATACTTTTCCAAGGTGTCCATAAGGTTATCTATAAATAATTCAAGGAAGCAATACCTAGTACACCATGGAGAGCCAAGATGCTCTGTAATCTTTGGGTAAATCATAGGTCTCTCAGATGCCCAACATCTAGTAATAGAGCCCAAGTGTGTGGCCATCCCTCATTGCAAAGTACTTGAATCCAATCCTTTGACCCTGTAGAAAAGATATTAATTAAATATATTACTAAGTACATGTAACTACTTATCATTATCAGAAAGCACTTATAGTGTAAAGCTGTATTTGTGTGTTTGTTACTAATCTAAATGAATATTCCTTACCTTCCTTAAATTCTTCATCAATCTTTTTTAATATGTGATCCTAACTTTGTAGCTTTAGATGATGTCATAAAGAATGTAAAGAGAACTGCAGGAAACAATAGTTGCTAAGAGTCAGAACTAAACCAACTAGAAAACCAAGAAAAGCTCCACTCAAATTAAACATTTTCTTCTTGTACCCATAAACAGCCATCGCAAGTGGAATGAAACAGGAAAAACCAGCATCTAGCTGGCGATATGACCATGGTTCTGAAAAAAATTACAGAACTTTATAAATTAATTAGGTAAGTCACACATACACAACGCACATATCAAGGTGTAGTATATTATAAAATATTTCCGATGTGTAATAATTCCATCAAGTCCTTCACTGTCCTTTATAAATTCGAATAATTATTTATGATCCACACTTGACATTGATAAGGTATTGAAATAGCACATAGAAGAACAGTCAAAATAGGTCATTTTCCAGATATCTCTTCCTATTCGTTTCATTGAGAGTTTCTTCTTGGTTTCGTCCTTTTCTTTATAAGTAAAAGTTTCCTAAAGCGAAAACAGAAAACTTTCTAAATTTTTTGGACGTCAAAAACCTTGTTTCTAACTTAAAATTATATTTTTTAAATAATAATACAAAGATGTTTTAAATTTCCATGATAGTTGTGCTTTATTTCTATGATGAGACTACTAATTTTATTGATCATTTAATAAATTACGGACGATTTTATTTTGGATGAGAAATAAATGTTTTTTTCTTAATGACATGACATGTCATTCAAACAAATGAAAGCGACAAACTGTCAAATTTTTTATATAACGCTTGAAAGAACTGCATAATTAGGGGATTGCCATGAGCTTTTTAACCTTTGAGTATATAGCCACTGGAGATGCCATACGGGCGTTTCCCTCCGGCAAAGTACATTGGTCAACTTTCGGAACTGGTCAACTAAGTTATAAAAACTACTTGGATGTCGCTACATGCCATTTTGGCATCGCTCGTGTCGCGTGACGTTTCTCTAAAAATGGTGAATTGTGCAGTATTTTCATGTAAAGGCGATCTGACAGCTAAAATTCGCAACAGATCGCGTTTCCTTCATAAGTATGACTTTTATTAATTAGTAAATGTGTATTAAACCTAGAAAATCTATTTTATAAAAAAACCGTTACGAACGTAAACGCAGCTTTGGACGCAACCGTAAAAAACATGAGATGCTTGAAGGAGTTAAATAACCAAATATGGAAAAGTAGGTACTCTCCGTATTTTAAGAGGTATTTTATAGTTATATGGTAACCAGAATGACTAATAAATAATGTTTAAATAACTATAACCAAATAACATATGCACACTCCCTCTTATTATAAAACAAAAAATTACATTATGTTATTGTAAAAACGTTGTCTAAAGTTAGTCTTAGCTTAAAACCGGCACTATCAGTTTATTTGTCACGTCATATTTTAAAAAGTGACAGAGGAAACGGAGGAAATTGACAAATCCCTGCGTTATGTTTCGCCGAAAGATTGAAGGTACTGGAAGCCCAATTGGGGGGAAAGGGGATTTAAAGGTTGACAGCGCACTCACAAGTGGTGTTGCAGGTGTCTATAGGTGGCGGCAATCGCTTACCATCAGGTGATACATCGGCTCGTCTGCCACCTATCACATAAAAAGCCTTAAACTACGGTAATGATCATTATCTTTCAGCTCTCGCACCTGGTTCAAAATGCACCAAACACCGAGTAATAGTATAATGAAGGAAAGTTAATTCCTATAATTTACATCTAGACCGCTGCACTATCGTGACACAGTGTAAAATTGTGATAGTACAGTGTGACATCCCTATAACAGATCATCG